>JFFI01001157.1:0-13804 GCA_001563125.1 Colletotrichum salicis | reverse complement strand
ACATACCCCTACGACTAGCTGGCCGTAACACTTAGCTACCTTTAGTGTAATGGTTCGGCCTTGATAATTGGGGGAGGCGGGGCGGATACTGGCATGCTGAGGTTAACAATTTGGAAACACGGAGGTTCACTGTAACGTAGCTATTGGGTTGGAACGGTTTCCCTGTAACTACTAGGTGATTGGTCTTGAGTTCGAAGGCATCGGGGTTAGGTTTCGCTTTAGTCTGTAAGATACATCAGGAATGGAACTAGAACCTGCTTGGATATAATTTCCCGCAAATACAACCATCAATAATCAAACCGCTACTACCTTACCAGTCAAATCAAGACATTAATATCGATTGATTTGCATCAAAATAAATAATTATACACGAAGGAGTGGGTAAATGTTATGTATAGTGAATGAATACGAAGTATCGATGTTGTGGCCCTGAAGAGATCCTCACGTTCTACCAGGAAGATAAACCTGGGCTATAGTGCCGAACGCTGTTAGTGCTGTGACTGATGAAACGTGCTAGTACTTCGACATGAATTAAGATATGTTAGGACAAATGCTAGTCTGAACAAGAAGCACTCGAGTAATCTGCAGTGCCAGGTGCCGCGGCTTCTACTACAGATAATCATGCGATCTTCTAGGTCGGCGAGAACAAAATACGTCATGCTTTCGCAAGGAAGATTCCTGGATGGATCGAACTTCTGGTCTGTGCCGCCGTTTGAAACCCCGCGGGGACGCACTAACTCCATGTGCAGTCGGTACCGATGCGGCATTTCCTTTATCTCCCCGTGTCCACTCCGATTTATTAAACCCAGTCTCATCCACCGACACTCATACCTCGTTCACAAGAGACTCAAGAAACATACTCAAAATGACAGAAAAATCGTCGAATAATCCAGAATATCTAGCCCAACCCCCGGCACCGTGCTGTTGGGCAGGCACCCTCCACGAAGGCAACCCACGCGGTGATGTGGAAGACATCCTCGAAGTGCCCACTTACGTCGTTCGCCCAGCAGATGTGAAGCGCTCCCTGCCGCCTAACGGACATGTCATCCTCTACTTCCCGGACGTGTGGGGCCTCTCCGTCAACGCCAAGTGCATCATGGACGGCTTCGCCTCCTCAGGGTACATGGCGCTTGGCATGGATTTCTTCCGTGGCGACCCCATCTCCAAGTATCGCAACGCCAAAACCGATCCGCTGCCGGACGGGTTCGACATGGCGGCCTGGCGTTCCAAGCACTGGAACTTTGCCACGGAAAATGTTCCTAAGTGGACAGCCGCTGTCAAGGAGAGATTCGGTGCCAAGTTGAAGGCTGAGACGGGCAAGGAGACGAAGTTTGCCTGCGTTGGATATTGTTTCGGTGCGCCTTTTGTGTGCAATTTGCTCGCCGGGGCTGGTGGCGACGGGGAGCCTGTGGTTTCCGCCGGTGCATTTGCGCACCCGACGGCGTTGAAGGAGGAACATTTCACCAGTATCAAGAGTAAGTTTGGTCAGAAGAAGAATGAGTCGTTCTTCGGTCGTTGCTCAATCACGTCCTTCAGGCAGCCAATCTGGTGTGCGTGACTACGACTGAACTATGGCGGGACACATCTTCTAGCTTTTGAGAACTGAGAAGGCTGACCCGATGTACAATAGAGCCTCTGTTGCTCTCATGCGCCGAGAACGACCAAGCTTTCCCAACCGAGGCAAGAAGAAAAGCAATCGACTTCCTTCAAAGAGAGAAGAAAATTTATCACCTTCAGGTCTTCCAGGGCGTGTCACACGGCTTCGCCGTGAAAGGAGACCCGTCGGACCCTTACCAGCGTGAGTCTTTACTGTCCAGATGTGTTTTACTTTAATTCGGATCATCTCAGCGAACTGAATTTTTTTTTAGGTTGGTGCAAGGAACAGAGTCTTCGTGCCATGGTTGACTGGTTCGATATGTGGCTGGTTCAGAGCGATGGATAAGTTGATTAAATGGGAAAATGGCGAGCTCGCCGATAGTTGCGAAGGTGTCAGGGCAGGCTAATATTAACTAACCCCCACCAATGGAAACGTCAATAAGGCTAGCTTTCTCTGCATATTCGAATCGTATCATTAAAGTTCAAACTCGATTTAAGCTTCATATCGCAGGTGAAAAGAATAGACAGGCTTGCGTTAATTGGGACATGGATCAGTCACAATACTTGGCGCTGAAGTGAGCTGCTGACATTGGTCTAGTGAGCTACATTCTCGTTTTCGCGATTCGGAAATATTGCCCGTGAGCTCTTTTGTTTTCGACTTTACAATTCGCTGACAGCGATACACGGAGTTACGATCCACGGATACTGCGGACGAAACCTCGATGTATCCGTACAGGATTAAGAGCTCGAGACTCATGCGACCGCATGGCCAAGAGCTAGGGCTGGATATTGTTGGGGCTCGGCAGTGGCCGATTACGCAGGAATCTTTAAGCTTGGCGGGGAGAGCCGTTAGGAAGAATGGGGAAGGTCGCCACGGCCAGGGTTCCATCGCGACCCATGGCTAATTTCGGGGCTTTGGCTTGGCTGTCCGGATAAGGCGATGCTTCAAGCAGCAATACGAGGTTAACAGAGCAGCTATACGATCTTAATAGTCCTTGACAAGCTTGCGATAACTTGCGATAACTTCACTCAAGAGTCGAGCATGAAGATACAAGCTAAAGAGCAAGATAAGATCACTGTCGCCATTTTCCTTAACAGTAAACTAGTCTAAAATTAGACCTAATTGATAGCTTCGACGAAATACCGGCTTTCGACTATTGACAGGAGCCGGCCGGGGTCGGATCTATCCGCGGCAACGGCGCCGTCGAGCTTCCTGAATAGGTTATCGGCCCCGTGTCACGCAATGAGAATCATGGCAGTCGTTCAACAACCCCGGACGACTCGGCCGACTCATGAACAGGAGATTCCGCAATCGTAACGGCAAGATGGCTGCATTTAAAGGGCAATTGGGATCCAACAATTCTTCTCCTTTTTTGTGAAGGTCATCATCATCGGCTCCTCAGCGTCAATTCGTGTGATCGACCAAGATGAAGGCATCATCCCTCCTCGCCATCCTCGGCGCCGTTGTGCCCGCCTTCGCGGCGCCCAAGGGCATCGATCGCCGTGCCGACACGGACCTCATGTCCGGCAAGTACATTATCCAACTCAAGCCCGGCACCACTCCCGAAGCCGTCACCGCGCATCACAAGGCGGTTCGCAGCCTTCTCCGCCGCCGTGATGGGTCCGCAGGCACTGTGGAGAAGACGTTCCAGATTGGCGACTTCAACGCCTACAGCGGCAGCTTCGACGACGCGACCCTCGAGGAAATTGCGGCTCTCGACGAGGTCCTTTCCGTCGAGATCGACCAGGCCATCTTTGTCGACCCCACCGAGCAGGAGTCGACGCTCTCGAAGCGCGATCTGACTACCCAGGCGAGCAGCATCTGGAGCTTGGGTGATCTGTCCCACAAGGCTGCTGGCTCTACTGAGTATGTCTACGATAGCACTGCCGGCGAGGGCACGACTGCCTACGTCTTTGACACAGGCATCCGGACTTCACACTCTGAGTTCGAGGGCCGCGCCAGCTTCGGTATCAACGGTGTGACCGGATCGACCGTCTCCCCCGGCTCTAACTCTGACACCGACGGCCATGGCACTCACGTTGCTGCGACTATCGTCGGCAAGACCTACGGCGTCGCCAAGAAGGCCAAGGCCATTGACATCAAGGTGTTTGACGGATCTACGGTAATTACAATATGACCCCCCGTTTACCTTGCTTCGTGCTGACATTTTCCCAGGGCTCCACCTCGGCTATCCTCACCGGCCTTACATGGGCAGTCAACGACATCGTCAGTAAGGGCGCGCAGGGCAAGTCCGTTCTCAACATGTCCTTGAGCGCCAGCAACGTCTCGGCCCTCGACGATGCCGTCCTCGCTGCTTACAACCAGGGCATCCTCACTGTCGCCGCGGCAGGCAACGACAACCAGCCGGCTACCGATACCTCCCCCGCCAGACTACCCGAGTCTTTCACCGTCGGTATGACGCGCCCCGACCGCGGCCGCGTCAACATTATTGAGGGAATTTATGGCAGCTCCTACGGCCCCGAGCTGGACGTCTTCGCGCCCGGTCAGAATATCATCTCAGCTAGCTACAGCTCTGACACGGGCACGGCGACGAAGACTGGCACCAGTATGGCGGCGCCGCTTGTCGCTGGTCTGGTGTGCTACCTTAGAGGCTTGGAGGGCGGCTTCGGAACGCCCAAGGAGGTGACTGATAGGATCTTGGAGCTTGCTATTCCGGATGTTGTTGGTGACCCGAAGGGATCGCCGAACCTGTTGGTCAACAACGGCAGTGGGCAGTAAGCAGGGATGCGAAATAGCTTTCAAAGTGTAATGTCTAACTTTGCGTTAATCGAGATGCTTCGTGTAAATTATTGAAGTCCTGGTAGCTTCTCATTCTGAAGGTCGTTGATGGAGCCTTTGCACGAACTCAAGGAGTGATGACGATATATTGACAAAGTCCAATCACCTCAGTTCGTGTATGCTCTACTCTGGCTTTGCTTTAGGTCCCCATTATAAACATAAGTAGGCTTGCTGTTACTCGCCCACCACGTCGAGTACGAGCTTTGATTTACCTGTACGTTTATACATCTTCATTGACTACTAGTAATGATGCGACTTCCTTCTACCCCCAAATTTGATGTAGATGACGCATACGAAACTAACATTTATGATGTTTAGGGCGATGTCATGTGTGACCAATCGAAAGGGGGGCAACTTTAAAATATTGATGTCGGAATTGTCTGAAAGCAAATTAGGATTTCTCGTTTTAAGCGCGTATCGCCAACATCTTGGAATCAATAGGTGTCTAACTTGGACTGTTTCTCATTGCGATTCGGTTAGATATTTAAATAATGGGCACCACCTGGTCCCATACCCCCGAGTGGAGCATCTTACAACGGCTAGCATCAGAAACTGGTATATAATCACATCGTCGGTGTCGTTGTGCGTACGCTCAAGCTCCTTGAGTCGTTCCCATTCTGGCAGCTGTCCTCCGGGGACGAGTTGTTAGCTACTACAGTAGCCAATCTTTCTAACAGGCAATAGATATTTACATAACTTCCACAGACCAACTCTTCTGCGCTGAAGTACTGTAGAAGACCTGAGAAATGCATATTTATCTTATCCTGAACTTGTTTGACAAATTCCTGATGCTATTGCGGCACATCAGTTCCTCGCCTGCCGATATTATTCTCTTTCGAGAATTCTCTTATTTCTTCTATGTGTTGAGAGGAGCTTTCATCGAGACCGAAGCCCTCGAGCAGAGTGCGAAGAGAATGCAACGCATTGGAATGCCGGGAGTTAAGAGAGTCTTGATCTGTGTCCGGTAGTGAAGGGTGCTCCAGGTGACTTGGAGGATCTAGAGCTCTGGAGGTATGCGGGGCGTGATCTCCACCTGCCACCTTGTGCGCCTTCAGAAGGATGACAGTGGTTTTGCAGAGCAGAAGTTGGCGAGATCTGATATGTTCGCGCCCCTTGTTATCGAGCCAGCCCTGAACTTCCTCCAGCTGCAGGTGAACTCTGCGTCGTATTTCTGCTTGATTGCCAGCTGAAGAGGTAGCAAACCATTTCAGAAAACCGGAAGGATCACGAAATAAATTGATACAAACATGAAGCACCATATCCTTACTCTGAACAGCTTCCAAATTTGTTTACAGTCTTTCGTTCTGATCAGGGGCGTGTCGTCGAAAGCATTCTTGGCAGCTTCCTCGCCATCGATCTTTTCGTCTTGCTTTTTCGAAGCACGAGATTGTTTTCTCGCGGTATTGATCTTTCTCGCATGAGTCCAGTCTTTTGCACGATCACCGAATGTTCTAGTCCGTCTTAGATCATTGGCCCTTATGACGTAGCTGAGCTGTAATGAAAGATATTATTGATCATTTTCACACTTGTCGAAGCTATCCTTCCTCAGCGGTGGGCTAGTGTACCAGATTTTACAAAACCCAGACCATTGTGGTTGTTTGTGACCAATCGGCCACTCAGGGGTTGTAGAATTGCTAAAGGATCCCAGACACAGTGCTGACCAGTATCTTCCATTAAGTCCCACTGGTATGAGAGGCAACTGTGATTTTAGAATTGAAGCCGGGAAGAGTGAGGGAGCATCCATCGGTGTAGCCGCAAGAAAGAAGATAATGATCGGGCAGTAAGCGTCCACGTCACGAAGACCATTGAGATGTGGAAGAGATTGATCCCCATAAAGTTTGCTGTTTCACCGTCGTTGAATCAGTTGAAAGCGGTGTGATTCTTTGTACAGGTTTAGGGAAGTTTGTGGCATCTTCCAGAAAGAGAGTATCATACCCTCTTCAACCCCGATCTCGCCGCGACAGTGTTTCATGGCCATGCTTAGTTTTTCTTGCAGCGGGGAACCTTCCAATTTGATGTGTCTCGGGCCGTCCTTTCTATCAGTGCGATCGGCCTCTTCATCGTCTCCCTGGATATACTGCGAGTATGCACCGATGATACCGAGGGTAGGGTGCTGTCGGAAGTCGAATTGATATTGTCGTCTAGAAATTACTGGGTAAAGTGATTTGTCGTCGGTCATCTTAATTTTGAGCACCTGTTGCTGCAGCGGCTGCAATGATTGCTCCAACTTGTCCATACGCAGGAGCAGCAATTAGGTCATCCGGTAGATAGTCCCCGGTGACTGGCTGTAGGTGGCGTTTGCATTTTGAGTCACCAAGATATTCGAGGCCAACCTTCTCAAAGAACCTAACCCATGTGGCAACATGGTCAGCCTGGTACTTTGGCCGCGATTTGTGAACCCATTGCTTCCAGGTAGAAAGCTTTCGAACCCAGAGAGTAGGGAGCCAGGAAAAGACACTTTTCAGAGCTCTACTAAGGTGTCTTCAAATTCGAATGGTAGTGGCGGTAAGCCACACCATGTGACGATGCCTTCGTGCCGTCTCCTCCTTATCGGTGTCCTTCAAATCAGTCCGTTTACCCCAACTGTCTTCCCTTAGAATGGGGACCTATGCCTTGGATTCGAAGGACATGTCTTGCCAATTCCAGTGCCACTCGGTCGTTTGATGCCATTTTCCAATGGCGCGTTTGTTGGTCTTCCTCCGTCCTTTGCCAGCTACCAAAATGCCCTGGAAAGCTGTAGTAACGGTAAAAATAGTTGCGAGGATTCCGACTGGAAGCGTGAAAAAGAAGGTAATAGGGTCCCAGTTGGTTTCATTGTCCTCAGCTTTCTTTTGCTCGTTGAGAAGACGCATCAAAGATCGAAGAAGGCGGTCAGTCGAGTTACTGTCCTCGGGACAGTTCGAGCCGTCGACAGCCATGATGGAAGTTTGGATCACAGAGCGCAACGACACAGCGCTGAGCGAGGTTGAACGTAGGTAGGTCGGGAGCTTTCCCTGGGAAAGGTTCTAAGCGTTGTCAAGTACACAAAGTGACCGCGGCTGCGGCCTGTTGATAGCAGGCGTTTAGCGAGCAGAAAGCCTAAGCAGTGTTGCTTATTCCCACCGTATTCATCCCTTCTCCTCGCCTTTTGAGGGGCATCACGTAGATCATTGTGCATCTTCATGCATGTGCCGTGCCACAACGCCCAACAAGATGTGGACATGCTTTCAATGCGGGTTCCCTACGATTTGATAGGCGGCAAGTGAGTTCACAATTTCTTAAGTTCCCACCAACTTGCATGTAACCGCCCAACTTACAGCGCCAGCCCCCATGACAGTCGGCTGCTCTCTAATAGGGGTTCGCCAAGAGTGCTATCATCGGTTAAACCAATTGTCTAATCGTGTAGGCCCAGGCGTACATGTCTCTTCTCAAAGAGCGCGAGCTTGTGAAGTTGAGAATAAGTATTATTTGGCAACGACGGTTTCTGAAGATTCTTGGAACGGCTAGTGAGGATATGCTTATCAGCATATAGTAGAAGTCACTATTGGCCAAACAGGCGATGAGCTACTAATTTTGATATGCCATCGGAAAATAAGCATAGACTGGAGAATTATGCTGCCATACCCTCTCACTTACTCTCGGCGCTCGTCTCCACGCCTTCTCCCCGTTTCCAAACTTCGCGCTGATACCCATACCGTAAGGTATTTGTTGGTACACACACGTCAGCAGGGGCAACCCTACGGTTGAGACGAAGGTCAATATCAATTGTATTAATTCTGCGTCTGTATGTGTATGTGTGTCTGTATGAGGAGGAGTTGGGCGAAGCCCACGATTCCTCCGGCGGTAATGTGTAAGTGGAAGGTCCGTTTGTACGGGCCCTTACCGCCTGCCTGTTCTACCTTTTCTGCTGACTGCCCCTAATCCAACAGTATTTGATATAAGCAACCAGCGTGAAAAATTCTGCTCTCATGAATTGGTAACAGCTGACTGAAGTCCGGCTGGAATTTGGACATCTTCGAATCGTGATATAGGTCTATCTCGGGGTATCAAGGTTTCAAAGATGACTCCAGAAATCTCGAAAGAAAGCGAAAACCAGCACCTGGACATAGCGTAGAAAATCTGCCTGGGGAGAGAATGCGATCTTGGCCTCATATATCGATCAAAGCTCTATAGGAGACCATGCCTTGGCCAACATCCGCAGCCACGAAGTGGAAGGTTCACTTTACGTCTGAATAGGATGAACGTGGTACGCCAGCAGCGGTAGTCTCAATCGTGCCACTATACCCATAGTGCCAAGCGTACCGAGACGTTGCGCGCAAGTCGGGATTACCACCGACGGTTCAATCTGTAACACTCCCGGCCGGCAGAAGGCAGTTATCCCATTCGCTGAGAGCGCGGGCGCGCCAAGGTCGAGTCAGTCTGCCAAGCAGAGGCCCAGAGTCTTGGGGTACCGCTCCGCCTTGCTGATGCGGGCTCAGATCGCGGCATGTAGTTTATCTTATTAACGCACATAAGTTGGGGCCACTGTTGATGACGACTTTGGCTGAGGTTTTACGGATGTTACCAAACACAAGACGATACCCACACGTACCCATCGAGTTCATGCTCCGGATCTCGCCCGTTCTATATAGAGGAAGCCTGCTGCTGACTTCTGGTCAATTGATAATCATGTTGCTCCCGAGAGCTTGCCCGGTGTCAACTTGCAGAAACTCTTCAAAAGCCATCGAGAACATGTCACTTCGAACTTTCTTTCGTGGTTCGATGCACATCGTCCGATTCTTCCAGATGGCAACACTCGCATTTACCACGTATACGATATGTTACGCGGTATGGCTCCGTAGACAGGAGTACCGTAATGCTACAGAGTATCATGACATGTCAAATGAGATGTTTCTTGACATGAATGAGGTGGCTATGGTCATAGCAGTCAGTAACTCTCCAGTTCCAGACACCACAAGCAAGGGAGGATCCTAACATCGGCTTTGGCAGTGCGTTGCCCTTGGTATCGAGATATTCATTAACTCGGACTTTAACGAACCGTCGGATCCGCGTTTGTCGACAATGAGTCTTGCTATCTTCTCAATGGGTCTCAGCTTTTACGCCACAGTGCCAGCGGCTAAAGAAGACTTGAGACAGAATGGTGCATTGATGGACCTCAGTCACGATATCGACTTTTCGACACTCGAAATGGCACTGTGGCGAACATCAATGACATATGGAGTGGTTACTTGGTACGTGCCTCTATCTCGAGCGTAGCTTGGAGTAAACATCCCTGACTCTTGCGGTTCAGGGCGTCGAGTGTAGCATTCGTACTGTCCAGTATCGTGGACCAGGCAGAAAGACTCATTCTACAGAAGTCGGGCATCAGTAGTGTAGTGCTGCATGCTGTGGATCAGAAAGTTCCCTCGCATGGTATCAAGCTGGAGATTCGATCTCCTGTGTGAGCGGAACATGATTCACTTGGTAGTTAGGACACATCGCTTCTAATTTTCTTGATTTGAAGGCTTCTCTCGAGTGCCATCCACGTCAGCATATGCACTCAGTTAGATTACAGATACCCATACCTGCTAGCGCATAAATCCTGAATTTGCTTTCGGTCATACCATCGCCAGGGCAGCTTGATGATCTTTCTCTGAGACGCTCCAACTTTTTTCTCATATTCCAATCAGTTCCTATGCCTGTTCAACTGCAAATTGGCTTTGAACCCCTGCCTCAACCGTATCGTGTTCGCGCAAGAAACATGCGATAGATTCTTGCTCATCCGAAGCGACAGTCAACGTGATTGCCTGGGAGGGCTTTTGAACCTAAAATTGCGTCAACAACAGTAAGGGAACGTTACAGATGTGCTGCTTGACTCGAACCTTCCTGCCCAGGCAGAAGAATTTTAGATGCCGTCTCGACCCTCATTGACATTTCTCAATGACTCTAGTGTGCTTTTTGTCGTGATCTTGATCGCAACCTAGCTCATACTCAATTGGGGGGAGTTTTATGTCGGATTACCACTGGATGGTCAATTTCTTTGATCAGCCCTTCTTAGCACATAGAGTGATCATTGTGATCATCTACTCTCAGACATGTAGTTCGAACCAAGGACGAAATATGTACAATGACAATTATACTGATCAACTACCTAGATCTCAAACCGAACTTTACGCTTGTGGCCGCCCCCGACGCCTGCAAGTCTAGATGGAATTCAGAATCATCAAGTTGCGGCTAAAATAATCTGCGAGAAGAGCCACAGTTCCGTCATGAGGCTCAAAAAGATCCCCAATAGTGCTTGTCATAGTCGCACTCATGCTTCCAGAGCGGCGCCGGGGTATAGACCGGAATGGGAACGTCGGCTATCATATGTTAGCAAGAATTCGCCTGAGGTAAGAATCAATTTTGACTCACTTCCATATCCGGTATTTGGCACGGCCCAAGTTGGTGACGGAGGAGCCGTCCAACCTGCTGGCGATGCCGTGATGGTATAGGTACTGGTGTAGGGCGCAAGTGACGCCTTAGCTCCGAGCGATTTAATGCCGTTACCGTCCCATAAGAGTTATCTCCGGTGCCAAAAATGTTACTAATTTTATTGACAACGCTATTTCCAGACTCTGTCCAGAGACTAAAGTTCTCCACCGTAACATTGGTAGCATACGTCAGGTCATTAGCGGTAAGATACAAGGGTGGCCGTTTGGCACCATCGGCTACCGAGCCTGGATTTCAATTCTTAGCAAAGATGAATCCAGCATTAGAATTATGATATGTTGACTCACCTGAGAAGTTGCGGAATACGAGATTGCTCAAAGCCACAGCACCAGTGTCAGGCTCAAAAGTCTTTTGCCAATATTGGTTGACATCCAATCCATAGAGATGCCTTGGAGCGGAAGTTCTCGAAAGTCATGTTTGTGACATACCCAGAGCCTCCGGGATATGTTTTGATGAACGCGATGATATTACCCTGGATGATACTGATGTTGCGTGCATGCTATTTCACGTCAGTATGTATGCGTGAATATGATTGACATGATCCTTACGATGTTGGCGATGGAAGCAGAGACGTTGAGACTACCGATGGAAATTCCGGATCCTGCTTGGTTGCAGACCAAGTTTTCTACCAGAGCATAATTGAAGGGACTCTTGACAGAAACGCACTCGTCTCTATTGGTGACCTAGAAATGAGTAAGCATCGGCCGTTGACTCGAAATCAGACGTATGTACCTCGATATCGTGGATCCAGTAGTTCGTGCCTACAACATCGACACCATCATACGAGCCAAGGTTGGCGCCTCGTATTGTCAAGTAATAAACCTCAAGTTTGACAGCAAAGGCGCAGACGATATGGAACTTAGGGCTGTCAACAAGAATGAGATCATGCACGGCAGTGTTGATGGGCGAAATCAGGCGGACCAGTCGGGGACGAAAGGTGCTGCAAGTTGTAAGCGGACGCCTCTAAACCAGATTCCGTATGTCACGGGACACCATACTTTGCGAGATTTCTGTACAAGTAGCCTTGGCCCTGAATGGCACCCTTTCCGTTCTTGGAGTAGAACTCAAAGTCGACGGCTAACAATGTCAGCTATACTCGCGCATGAAAGTTGAGAAGAAGAGACGTACGATTGATAATTGTGATGCCATTCTGCAGAAACTGGCCATCGCCTTCGCCGTTGATGGTTGCGTTCAGCGGCTCAACCCCAGCGAAGCCTTGTAAGATCAACTCACGATCAACAGTCCAGTTGCCACCATACGCCAGGGTGATGAGGCCATCGAGCTGAAAAGCCCAATTATTTCCATTTGACAAGATCACCGTACGCTTGATCAGGTACTGGCCGTCGGGTACAATGAGCCGGCTTCCGGCGTGAGGTAAGACACAAGTCTTGAATGCTTTCTCGATAGCACTGGCCACGTCTGTAGAATTATCGTTGACTGCTCCGTAGTTTAAGATGTTGCACTCTGTGGTTTTCTGGCTCAGACTTGTGGTCGGTCCGACGGCCCCAGTTAAGCTGAGCTGCCACCCGCCATGCCGAGAGGAAACCTAAGATGTAGGTGGCTCTCATTATCATGTTTGCTAAAGATATAAATAGGTTGCTTAGATGATATACAACTTGGATCATCAGGAACTCGCGAAGTGCAAGCATTAAATACAAGAAGAATGTTTTCCTGACTCAGTGCATCTCGAGGAAGAGCAGAGATTCCCTCACTTCGAATCACGACATATAATAACTCTATTCTCAATGCGTGTACTAATGGACTATATCGGCTGAGTCTGCCGATCAGGATCTTGAAGCCTGAGCAAGAGTAAGTAACCGGACATTGGCTCGTGAGTGAAATTTTCCCTGCCCGTGAAGTTGAACTCATGGTAACATGAAAGATTCGAGGCACCACAATGCCCTGGTCAGCAACTTTTCGGACTTTCGTCTGTTTGTAGATTAGACTGTCTTCAAGCAGATGTGCTAGAGCTTCCCAGTCTCAGGTGAATGTCGTCTGGACGTGGCCTTGATGGATCACAGCTGGGGTCAAAGTCGAGAAGTGAGAAATGGGCACGCGGTCATCAAGTGAGGGTGGTACGACCCAATCATTCAGGCATCGGATTTTCAGAACTCGGGCAATATCATTATGGCGAAAAAGAGCGCCTTGCTAGCTTCAAAGCAAAATCTGCAAACAATTCCCAAAATTGCCAAGCTTGTGTTCCCCCCTGTGATTGCGTGATCAAGTCAATTCTCGACCGGCTTATCTCCAAGATTCCGAAGCTATTGCAGAACACGGCTCATGGTATTGGTGGAATTTGAGCTGTCACTTGCCGAACTCCGATGGTTTGATTGTTTCTTTGAAGGATTCGAGTAGGACCGTACTTTACTTTAAGTTTGTTATGTGGGTGGGTTGTTACAGAGCCTGAGAAAAACGACTTGATGTATGGTTTCGCCGGCAAACCGGCATTTGAAGAACTTTTGCTTCATGTTCTACTAGATAAGAAAGGTAAAGGGTATTCAAGTATCTGAAGGCGTCATAATCCTGAACTTCGCATCATTTTATGGACTGATATCTTACATTGCGAAACACAACACTTTGCTTTCTTGTGCAACTCCGAGATACCAGACCTACGCTACGTTCAATGCTCCTGGAGGATCAAGGCAGCAAGACTTGGTAACTCAGGTCTCAACGATGACGCCAAGAAACGTTCTCTTGCTCGTCGCGGACGACTTGGGGAAACAGCTCGGCTGCTACGGCTGTCCCTACATCCAAACACCAAACGTTGACAAACTCGCCGCCGAGGGTGCCAGATTCGAAAATGCTTTTGCAAGCACCGCATCCTGCAGTGGAAGTCGCTCAACAATCTACACTGGCCTTCATACTCATCAGAACGGCCAGTACGGACTCAATAGTGGCAAGCACCACTTCATGACGTCAGCGCTGCCGCCAAAGCAAACAAACAAATCAACGCCAAGA
>JFFI01001156.1:8828-19804 GCA_001563125.1 Colletotrichum salicis | reverse complement strand
CGACCGTAACAGCTCTTAGTTCACCACTTATTCCATTTAGATGTCTCCTCATACTTGATAACAGGTGACGAGGCCCGGGACACGGCAACCTCTTCACGCGCACGCACCAGCTACCGAGGCAGCACCACAATGACCATCCATTGACGTGATAACCGATCATGGGATCACCAAATCCGCCGTATTCGGGAAATACTTTGAGGTCGACCACATCCCAACTTCAGATCCCAACTTATGGGATTACGGGCTTTCGTATCGAAACCGAACACGTCTTCGGCCCCACCCCGCTGTCCGGAGTCACCCCACACTTGATCTTCCATCTGACACTTCCTCCCCTCCTTTCCCCATCCTTACCTTCCCGCTTCGATTGATATCTCCAGTATCCAGTATTCCGTTTCCGTGTTTGACGTACATCGCCCTAGTATATCGTCCATCCCAACAAAAAAGGTTCGTACAACATCGCTCATCGCTCACGTGAATATGCCGCACTCACGGCACCGCAACGAAATATGTTACAAAAATGGCCCCAACATTAATCCAGTCGCTAGAAAGGAAAAAGAAACAACGCGATCTGAACGTGGGTAGACGCGCCAAACCTCAGTAGTCCCGGCTCCGACGCCGGCTATCTCCCCGATGACTGTGCCGCCGCGAGCTACTATGCCGCCGTCTCCTATCCGACGGCGAGTGCTCCTCAATCACAACCACCTCATCCTCCTCGTCGTCCGTCACGACCCTCGGCGGCGGTACCCGACTATAGCTCCGCCGCTCCTGCATCGGCGGCGGCGGCCCCGCTTCAACAATAATAGGACCGCCGCCCCCCGGCCCCGGCGGCGGCCTACTCACGCTCTCTCTGACTCGCACCTCCTCCGTCGCAATCACCCTCGCCCGCGGGCTGCGGTGTTTATGATGTCGGTGCCGGCTCTTGGACCGCTGCCGCCGCACCGAGACGACCGACGCGGTGCCGGTGTATACCGACGACGACGAGGCCTCGACCGGCCGGCCAAAGTTGAGACAGGTGTAGATCATCCACAGGACGAGCAGAAATCCGGCGACGGCGCCGAGGGTGATGCCCACGATCGCGCCGGCGGGTAGGCTCGACCAGCCGCCATACGTGGCGGGGACCACGACGACACCGTCCGTGGTGGTTTGGCGAGGAAGGATGGGCATTATTGTGCCTTTAGTCGGAAAGCAAGGTACTTCGTGATGACGTATAGTCTGTGTGGCGTGATGGTTGGACTCGCATGCGTAGTCGTAGGGCAAATCGCCTGCAGGAACGCAGTGATGGTCGGTCGTTCGCTCGTAGGCCTGCACGGCTCGTGAGGATTTGTCGCAGACGTTTGTCGGATGGCGCGGCCAAATGACGATGAGGGATACAATATGCAATGCACGCAAAGACGTTGGAAAACGAAAGGATCAGGCTAGCACCAGAGATCGCGCCAAACAGCGCGCGCGCGTCGGCGTTCTTGGGTTGAACGGCTTTGGCTCCGACGTTACAGCGTCGCAAAGCCTGAGACAGATTCCGAGCGCTTGGCCGGGGGCGTCGAGTAAACGGCGACAAGAAAATTTGTCGCTCGATGATATGGTCTATCGACCGCGAAGATGGCTCTGAAATGACGGGATGAGAAATGGCAAATTCAATGTCTGATGCGATGGTTCAGTCCCACCTGGAAAGAATGCGGGAGCAAGTTCCTTAGTCAGGCTGCTTGGTGGGAGAGAAAAGGCGGAAGTCGAGAGAGGCACAGAGGGATGGAAGAGAATGAATGAAGGACGGGTGAGACTGAAGGGCGGGCAGCGCGACGTGTGATTGGAGCGCTGCGCCATTAGTTGCGTCTGCGCGACACCACCCGCAGTTGCGCCTGCCTGTCATCTATCCGTCCACTGAACTAGAGGCTTCCACTGGTGCATCATCGCGGGAAACACGGATTCTGGCGTGGGCGGCACAGAGAGCGCCTTCCCCAAATGGGTGCAAAACGGGATAGCCAACGCGCCCATTGGGCTCTGGGAGACCCCCGTTTGGCCCACCCAAAGTCCGGGCCGAGGCAGGGGTCGAGCTCTGCGTTGCTGCACAGCAACCACTAATTGGTGTTCTGTACTGTCAGAACTTCCCCGCTTGTCTGTGTCTTGGGGAACCTCGTTGGGAGGAAATGGTTTGTTTGACTCGTTTGACACACAGCGTTCTCCTTGTCTGTCAGCATCTCTATCCGAATGCTTTGTCAAAATATCGTCATTGCCAGGTTGGCTAAGATAACCATGTACAAGAAATGCCCTTCAAACGGGCCCATCTCCTCGCAAAGAGCCCACCAAACTTCCGCCATAAACCCCTCCAACCCCGTCTTCAATTATGACGGTGGCACGGCTTACCCGAATTCTAAGCAGGCACCGTAAGGACAAATAGCTCGCCGGTAGAATCGCTAAGCATGAACAACCTTCCCTTCTTGTCAAACGCAAGACCAACGGGTCGGAAGCAGCTTCCAGGGCAAACAGCGTTGTTGACGTTCCACGCAACCTTGACCTCGGCCGTCTTGCTGGTAGACGCAGCAAGCGGCTGTCCGTTGGCACCAAAGTCGACTCTGCTGAGGCGATAGCCGTCACCAGGCGAGCGGTTCCTGTCAGGAGCGTCAACATTTGTTTGTATGGTGTCCACACTCCGGAAATTCCTTACCAGCTGCCATGGAAGGAAATGTATGCGGATGATCCATTCGGGGAAAACTTAACGTCCAGCGGCGCCATGTGAGCCTGGAAAGTGAGCCGCGGTGGGGTGGGAACAGTCTGGCAATACTGGTCTGTGACGCTGCCAGACGCATTACCCTGGATGACCTGGCTTCCCACTTTCACATTGGGTACGCCCGTGACGGTGCTGGTCTCCCAGACGGCGAAGCAGTTGGGGTAGCCATAGTTTGCGCCCTTCTGCGGGTTCGACGCTGCTCTGTAGCTGCCGTGGTAGTTCAGCTCCTCGCCCGGGTTATCATTGTGAATATCCACGCCGTTGCGGTCCATGTTATCCAGAGAGTTCTCGACGGACCACTGACAGAACATTAGCTGGCTGGAGTCTCTGCGAGTATGCAGCCAGCACTTACAATGCCTCCATCCAGGGGGTTCTCTCCAACACCAACACTGTTACGCAGTCCCCATCCGAACAGTTCTCCCGTTGTGTAATTGACGGGACTACCCGTCAATTTTGTCAGATCAAAGGCACGGATCTGACTGCGGCCGGACGCAGCCTCGGCAGTTGGAAGGTCAAGATTTGGAGCGGAGCCGCGAGAAACGAGCAAGACATTCGGCTTGTCCTTGGGGATCAGCAAAGTGCGGCTCTGGTGGCCGGTCTGCGTCATGCCGTTGATGATGGACCTCGCCTGCCCAACAGTACCGGCAACAGCGTCGTAAGAGTACGCAAACACTTCGGATGCCGTTGCTGCATAGATAGTCTTGCCGTCAGCAGACAGGGCCAAACCGTGAGCGAGCTAGACGCGGGATTAGCTGCTTCGCTGGTATGAAGATGCAGACGGGAATGACTGGACTTCCTACATTTGCGTTGGAGATGAGTGTCTTCTGGGAAGCCACGCAGACGTTCACTCCGCCATTGTCTGTGAGCTTGACGTACTTGACACCCGTGCCTCCTTGCTCGGCGATGAGCAGGTTGCCCAGAGTGTCAAACTGAAGACTGCGGGGCCTTGACAGCCCGTTCAAGATGAGTTTGGAGGTATACCCTGGTGCCAGCTGGGGCTGTGCGACGGGAGTGAGGTTCGCGCATTGAGCCGCGACTGTCGAGAACAAAGCCGCGCCAGCGGCAGCAACCGCGGCGAAGGACGTGATGGGTGCCATTATATTGACTCGTGACGAGGGCAGGTGATCACCAAGGAGGCTACGTGATAGATGATCGTCTCAAGACAACCTGACGGAGGCCGAGGTTAATGCTCTGGAAAGGAAGATGAAGAGCACGCCCCGAATCTTCAACTCCACAGACTAGATATGGGAGGTATGGATAGGTAAAGACGAGAGCAGCAATAGAAAGCCAGAATCAAGGAAGAGGAACCGACGTCCTTCCCGCTCTTTAAGACTGGGGGGGCCAAGAAGGCAAGGACCAGCTTTCCAAGTCATTAACCAGGCTATCATGGCAAGGGGCAGGCAGCGCGGAAGCGTTTTCCATCCGAACTTGCCTTTCCAGCTGCCCTACAGATCGTTAATACCAAACCTGGATCATCACATTGGCCCTCTTCCCTGGCAGACCGGGAGCGGGGGAATGACAAAGTTGTAGATCTTGGCCCATCATCCGTCCTCCCTGTATTCCACGGCATGCTGCTCAAGCAAAGTGCCGGCAGGCGTCTTGTACGGAGTATAGCATGGACTACATTTTCCACAGGATCACCCTGTCACCGCATAGGAAGGCAGATCTCTCTCTCCCCTGGGACCATCTATCCCATGCGCGTACCTAGTCGAAGAGCGAGGATGTGATGGAATGAATCTTTGTCACCAAAGGTGGTGGACTCCCCTTTTTCCGCGCCGCCAAGCCAAATCACGTAGTACGCGATGCAACGAATTGCCGGCGGGTGACTTCCCATCAGAGCAGGTCCCAAGCAACGGTAGTGCGGAGACTGGGGTTGTTGTAAAAGGAAGGTAACCTTACCTTATTTCCAAGACCTGTGCAATGTTGGTTTGGGCAATTTATGGAAACCCTGGACAAGGGAGGGTGGTGTTTCCACTTCATACAGGTATGACGAGAAACAAAGTTGACGAGGTCTCAGAAAAGAGAGTCTTCTCTTTGAACGAATCGGCGGCCATGTCATCAAAGAATGTAACCTGCTGATGTTGATCAGTCTTGGCAGAGGCCGCGGGTTGAATGGAATGTGGAAAGGGGGCGCGCGCGCGCGTTTTTGAGTAACAACGGTGATTTTTATAATGGATAAAGTCAAGGGGAGAGGGGATGTGATGGATCCAAGGGGGTTGAGCCCGGAGGACTCCAAGGTTAGAATGGGGGCCTTGAACAATAGCCGTTGCATTAAGGTTGTCATCCGCGGAAACGGGTGCCCCGGAGTCTGCGGGAGCCGGTACGGACCTGTAAGCGGAAAGAAGGTGACGGCTGATACCTGGTGTTGCATGCTTGCAAGGTGTGATTCGAAATCTCTATGCGGGGAGGGGGGAAAATCTCCTTACCTTAAATGAGACGAACTTGGGATAGTTGGGGAGTATTCAACCTGGCGCCGAGATCTTGGCGACCTCTTTTTGCATCCCGCCGATTGGACGGAGATATTGCTGCGTAACTGATTAAGCGATTATAAACCGTGCTTGTGAGATTGAAAGAATACAGGCACAGGATAGTACTCCGTACTGGCGTTTTTTGCATGCTGGTCTATCTACGTCAGACGGAAGGACAACCTGTATCGTTCTGAACGCAAACTAGTAACTTACTACGGAGTACTAGAGCACACAGCTAGACGTGATACTAGACGTGATACTAGACGTGATACTAAACGCGGAAGAAATCCGCAAAAGAAACATTCAAAAATCAGAGTATCGGAAAATAAGGAGAAAATGGTGCTTACAACTCTCCTGTATTTTCGACTATTGAGATGGATGATGTAACCAAGGTAAAAAGGTACAATCGTGCACGGACATTTCTATCGGCCGACGGTCGTCCGTGAGTGTAAGTCGGGCGAGCTTAGCGAACCCTCTGCTCTGCCGTTGACGACACTGGACGACCGGCTGACATCAGATATCCGCTAAAGTCCGATCAACAACTTGCCCGCAGACCTCGAATCCAGCTTTCTCTGTCCCTCCAATGTCATCCGAGGAAGGACGCACTGCTCTTTTTGAACTGTCGTCGAGATGGCTTCTTCTTCTTCTTCTTCTTCTTTTTTTGAATCCCTCCGACTCCGAAGGGGGTCCTTCTCCACTGAGCCCCATTAACGGCACCTAAAGTCCCGTTCGGACGGGCGGAAGGATGACACAAGCCTCCCGATAAGTGGACGGGTTCGTCTCAACATCCAACGTTCGTCGCTTCGTTCGTCGTTCCTTTCACCCCAACATGCCAGATCACACAATGCCAAAAAAAAAACATGAAATCCTCGCTTACCACAACAGATGGACTCCAATGGCCATCTACGCCCCAACAAACACTTGCTCATCTTCATCGTTGCAATTGAGGACGAAGGATATGACGTCTGTCCTGATGGATAATTCCTTGCTGACTGCTGCCTGCTGCGTGTTTCGATTTCCCATCTCCTCAATTAAACCCCTCGCTTACTCGCCAGCCTCATCTCACCCTTCAAGACGGTCTCATCTCATTCTCAGCTGAACCGAGGACTGCATGCCCAACTGTAAGATATCCCGGCGCCACAACAAAAAAATGGACACGCTGTGAAGATGTCGGTAGTGATCATGCAGGTCCGGTTCACAACTGGTACACCTCAAACTTCTGTGCATATTGTGTTTGTCTCACGCCAACCACGAGAGAGACCTCCCACGAAACAGTAATCTGGCCAGACTTTGATGTCTGGTAACGCCTCTTCAATGCGGGGTCCGTATAGAATCTAAATTGCCCGGGGAAACGAGACTTAAAGAGTATACAGAGTCACCTGACAACGTGACAATATGGCGTTCCCTTTCTCAGTCAATCGCGCGCGGAAGCGTCGTTTGTGGCGTTGGCCCTAGAACCAAACGTGCCCCTCGCTCCGTTCTTACAACCCTTACCTCATGAATGTTAGCTCTCAGCGAATGCTGATCTCTGACGTTCACGGACGATACTTGTAGAAACCCCGCGTGTTACACCATTTTCTGCCGTCAGCAATGTTCACGGTCCCCCGGGGGGAATGTTCACTTTTGGGTAACTCAGATGATTAGGGGCCGTCAACAACCAAAATAAAGGGTAAGCGACAGAAATATTTGCCCCGAACCCCCGTTCGGACGGTAGACTCGTCCGAAAATACTGTGTCCTACTTCCCGCGTACGATCGTATCCCCAGTCCGAAGGTACGATGGTCCACATAGAAATCCTGTGCAATCCAAAATCCACACATCCTTGTCTCAACAGATTGTGGCGCTCACTGAATGGCTAGGGAGAGAGAGAGAGAGAGAGAAGGTTCCCCCTCAACTGGTCAGCTTCGTCTCGATGCAGGTTATGGAGAACTTTTAGATCATTTCTATAAAGAACCGTGCAAATAGCCTCTCTAAACTTGTGATCTCATACCATTCATCTTTACATCATCACCCAAACATCTCACAACCTCATCACCCACGTGATCAACATCGTTTCTCTCCCATTACCATCTATCAACATGACCACCACCGAAGAGCCCAAACAGACCTACCGCGGCAACTGCCACTGCAAAGCCTTTGTCTACGAGGTCCAGCTCCCAGAGATCAAGTCCGCCAGCGCCTGCAACTGCAGCCTCTGCACCAGGAAGGGGACCCTCTGGGTTATTCCTCAACGTGATGACCTGCGCTTCGTCAAGGGCGTCGAGAACGATCTCTCGACATACAACTTTGGCCCGGGCCAGATTACGCACAAGGTGAGCTGAATCAAGTAATGCCAATGGGAAACAAGAAAGTCCCCTTCGAGTACCCGAGTAGTTTCCTGACGATTATTGAAGTTCTGCGGAAATTGTGCTACGCCCATCCTGGCGGATTCCCCCAACGGAATAATCCTAAACGTGAGTGTCTTGCATCCTTTCCCCGTCTCAAGATTTGTCCGAGGGGAGAGAAACACTAGGGCTGACACATTTATGCAGGTGCGCTCGATCCAAGACCTCGATATTTTCGGGATGGAGAAGAAGACGTATGCAACCCAAAACCCCTACAAAGCCGTTCGAAAAAGAAGAAGGAAAAAAAGCTGACCCGATCTTTGCAGTTGGGACGGCGCGTCTTCCGGCGCCAAATATGAGCCTCACACCCACAAAGGCCCCGGGCCGACGGCCGAGGTTGAGGGGGGCAAGCTCTACACCGGCAGCTGCCACTGCGGCGCTCTGACGGTCGCCGTCGTCAGCAAGCCCATTGACGAGACGTATGAAAACGAAATCATCGAGTGCAACTGCAGCATCTGCGAAAGGGTCAGCAAAAGGACCCCCTACTAAATTGCCCGTGTCGGGGGAAGGAGAAATGTTATGCTGACTTTTTCTTAAATAGAATGGATACGTCTGGGTGTACCCCAACACCGACCAAGTCGTGCTGACGGGAGACGACGCCAAGATTGGCCGCTACATTTTCGGGCACCACATCCTCGCAAAGACGTTTTGCAAAACGTGCGGCGTCCCCGTCACCAATGCGATCAACCCTCTGAGCGAGGAGGAGCAGAGTAATCTGGTGGAGCGAGCGCAGTACTGGTACGAGAGGTCGAAGACGAGGCATCCCGTCAACGCGCGGGTCCTCGACGGGGTGGACCTGAAGAGTCTGAAGGTTCTCCAGATCGATGGCAAGACTGAGCATCAGCCTGGATACGTGAACCCCTGAGGCGGGACTGTAGCGGCTTTCACCGGTGAATTGAGCGAGGCGTTGAGGATGAGGTTGTTCCGTAGTCGAGTAGAAAGATTCTAGGCGTTGGAAAAAGAAATCAAGTGTT
This sequence comes from Colletotrichum salicis, assembly GCA_001563125.1. NCBI lineage: Eukaryota > Fungi > Ascomycota > Sordariomycetes > Glomerellales > Glomerellaceae > Colletotrichum > Colletotrichum salicis. The sequence continues at coordinate 11,257 of JFFI01001156.1, read as the reverse complement.
GAGTTTCCGAGTCGTATGAGTCCATATGGGGGCCCCATCGTCGTCAAACTTGGCCCACTGGAAAAACGAGCAACTGTCCTTGCCGGGCACGTTGCCTCCATGACACATCCAAAAGTGCCTCCCGTGGTTCTCCTTCTTCCTCTGCACGACTCTCAGCACGCAGGGGATCCCGCAGTCGCATTTTGGCGTGTGTCGCGGGTGCATGTCGGCCCTGTAATCGCGGTAGGTGATGTTGATGCGCTTGTTGCCGGCGACGGGGTGCGGGTCGATGGCCTGCGCCGGCGCGATACTGTGCTTCCATTCCTCCTGCATCTCGGCGTGCATCACGAGGAGGGAGTTGTGTGGGAGGTGGATTGAAATCTGGCCCTCTGCGTCGGCGTCCTCAGTCGTCATTGTCGTGCTGTTCCCGGTCCCGCCGCCGCCGCCACCGCCGCTGTCCTTGGGGATGATTCTTCGCACGCGGAATTCCCGCGCGACGCCCAGTGATACCGACCCGATTACGGCGCGGGGGCCGAGGTAGGTCAGCTGGTCGCTGTGCCACCCAACATTCTCCTGCGGCCCGTCGTAGCAGTTGACAAAGGCCATGTTGGGAGCCCACGGCCTGGGCGACTGGTACCGAAGCTTCTTACCCCCGGGGTAGCGAGTCTTCATTCTTGTCTGGATCTCTTGGTTCACGGCCTCTGCGACTTTGGGCTTGACCTTGATGAGCTGCGGCGTGATCCGGCGAATGTCGCTCAGCTTGGCGCCGTTGTAGAGGTAGTCCGTCTTCTGCGTTTGAATCTCGTCGTAGCTTTCGACGTAGAAGCTCGACGTGTGCGGGCTAGCGACGACATTGTCGAATAATTTGAACGTGACGTTCTTTTCAAACGACTTTGCTTCCGTCATGAGTTCTCGCAAGAGGTCGTTGGCTTCCTCTTGCGGGAGGAAGTTGTGGATGACGGTGCATGGCGTATGTTCAGCAATGTCGACCGGATCGTATAAGTGAAGCGTGGCCCCCTTCTTGGACATGAGTTTCTTCTTTGGTTGTGTGCCGTTGCTGCTGTCTTCCGACTTCACACCAAAGCGCCGAAGGGAACTCTGGGCACCATTGACTCCATTCGACTTTTTCATCGGGATTGGCGCCTTGAGAGCCTCGAGCGATTCCGCGACGGAGCCATTGTGTGCTAAGAGGACATCCAACAGTACATCTTGCTCCAAATTTGGGTGAAGTGAAGAGAGAATAGCTAGCTTCACCTCGGTCGGCTCATCATCGTCTGCTGGCTTCTCCTCTTGAATGAGCTTCCGCTTCTTCCTGATGAGAAACGAGTCCATGACGTATGTCGGCAGTGACAACACGAGTGGACGACCTTTGAGAAAGTCATGAAGAGATGCAAATGCCCACCAATCTCATTAAAGTTTTGGAAAGCGAATGCATCCAAGTCAAAAAGCGAAGTATAACACCCCACCAGTCCAGACTCCATGTTTCTAGCAAGTGTCATTGCAAAGGGCGTAGTGAGGAGGCGCGTGTGCAGCGCGAAAGCACGTGCTAACTCCCCCACCTTGGAGGAGTTACCCCCGATAATCGCATCTCCAACTTTACTGCATTTCCTGCCCCGCCATCCGCACCACCCCACTGGCGGCGTTGCCCGCAAACCCGCCTGGCCCTTGGCCTTCTCCCCAGTCTGCCGAGGTACCCCGGATCGGGCGCAGTGATGTAACCGTCGACCGGCCAGAGCTATCCCGTCCCGCGGTCATATGCTTTTTCTGTGAGCGTATGTGTGTGTAGGTAGCGGTACCTCCTTGGCTTGTTCAGCACCTCTGCCTGTGCCAACAACCAAAACCTTTCCCCTCGCTTTCGACCAAAAGACAAAAAACCACGGGCCCGCATCGCGCAATTGCGTTTGCGAAACTGTCGCCCGCCATGGCCCCAATGCTCGAATTCCGCACGCAGGGCTACAACCCCTACGCCGTAAAGTACTCGCCCTACTACGACTCGCGCATCGCCGTCGCATCGTCGGCCAACTTTGGCATCGTCGGCAACGGCCGCGTCTTCTGCCTCGGGCTGACGGCGCGAGGGATCGAAGTCGAGACGACGTGAGCCCTCCCGTTTCCTCATTCACCCCTTTTGCTACCCCTCCCTAGGTAGTTAGATAGCTCACACAATCCCATGACAAAAACAACAGATTCGACACCAACGATTCGCAATATGACCTCGCCTGGTCCGAGATCAACGAGAACCAGCTCGTCGTCGCCTGCGGCGATGGCTCCATCAAGCTCTTCGACCTCGGCGTAAAGGACTTCCCCGTCATGAACTTCCACGAACACAAGCGTGAGACCTTTTCCGTAAACTGGAGCCCCATCACAAAGGACACCTTCGTCTCGAGCTCCTGGGACGGTACGATCAAAGTGGTACGTTGGTAGAAAACCCAACCCCCCCCCCAAAACTTCAC
>JFFI01001153.1:0-12030 GCA_001563125.1 Colletotrichum salicis | reverse complement strand
GTATTAAAAAATTCGGGATCCCGTCCGCTCTCCCATAGCTAAGCGAATAAGGTCCGAATCTAATATCAGCAATTCACAAAAAAATAATATAGGATATTACGTAAGAGTAATATATTACTTAATTACGCACATATACGTATCGTAGTAAGTTCTCTCTAAGTTCCAAGGAGCATCTAGATATACGGATATAAACATAAACATTCATACATATAGGGAGATAAATAACGGATAACGCCAACGATGATTACAGATTGAATAGGCATCAATTAGCTGCTTGTACATTCTGCGAAGCTCGGAAGCCGAGTCTAACTTGGGAGTCTTCCGAGCTTCATCACTGCACGGCCAAGAGTACAACAGTCAAATTCCCATACTCGGAGCTGGATTCGACTAGTGTACTAACGATCCGCTGGCAGTTAGCTTTGGTCACCTCAAAGCTCATCGTCAGCCCAGATCGGGACCACGCCGACGGTAGTAAACCCGTTGTTCATAGGAATCGCGGTTATGGGTAGGGTAAAGACGGTACTTCAAAAGCCTTATCAGCTATAATTCATCACAGGGACCGTTACCGCAAGCAACTTGCTGGAGCTCACTTACTCGATATCAGACATTACGATAATGCCCGATCCGGTCGTGGCCGTGGGCTAGGGGTTTGGATCGATCCAGCTGCCGCCTGGGTTGGAGGCGCATACAACAAAGCCGACATATCGTTCGACGTTCTGACAAGACCGGCCGAGCTCCGGGTTCCAGGACACGATCTGGGCCCAGGTGGCCTTTGCCAGGTTCGCAATCGTCGTGCAGGTGTCGTCTGCCTTGACCACCACGTATGGCTTGCAGACGGCCGCGGTCGGGATGCAGAGCATGCTCCCGGCAGCCGTGGGGAAGTTGAAGCAGTTCGCGACGAGGTTGTTCGCGGCCAGCAGCTGAATTGTGTCGATGCCCTGCTGCTCCGCAACGGACTGGCACGTGTCTCCGGCCTTGATGTTGTACTTTGTCCCGGCGCATGAGGGCGACGCCGGCTGAGCTCCCGTCGAAGCCGTGGCGGGCGTGTCTATGATGCTCACCCAGGCAGGGCTTGCGGACGGGGGAGGCGTGACGTCGGCGGTGGTCTTGCAGGACGAGGCGATCATGCTGAGGCCACTCGCCAGGTCGGCGTTTGATGCCAGGGGGGGGCCTCGACCTGTGTCTTCATGACAGAGAGAGCGCACTCGTTGCACATGACGCTGGGGTCCGACGAGCCGGTGCGTTGCTGGTTCTCTGGGTTGATGCCGGCAAGCTTTCCGATAACCAGGTTGCAATTCTCACCTGCACTTTTTTTTTCTTTTGGGTGAGCCTTCAGCTTGACGGTGCCTCGCCGCTTCTTCTTGTGAGATACATGTGAAATAGATAAAGCATCACACACACTTACACACCGACCCCCACACACACGAAGAGGGAGATAGATGTACAGAGATGGATCGAAATGAAGGAAAGGAGAACCTACGCGTTCGTCGCTCACAAGACGTTGAATCTCTCCCAGGCAAGCTCGGCGTCGTAGTAGCCGGCGTGATAGCTGAGCCTATTCTCGTCGTCGGTGTAACGACTCGTCTCGCAGGCGGACTTGACCTCGTACCATGCCGACGCCGGAATGGGTGCTGGAGGTGCTGCTGGGTGTCGACCTCCCAACGGCCCAGCCGTACTCCTTCATCATGGACACGACGCCTCTGGGCGTGAAAATGGACCCGGCGACGCTGGACACTGTCTTGATCTGGGGTTTCGGGCGCTCCGATGGCGTCGGCCCCTCGCCCTTCACCAAAGCACGCGGCGAGTCCCACCTGGTGCTCGTCGACGAAGCTGTCAACTTGAACAAGGGCAAATTCATGAGGCAGCAAAAGCCAAATGTGGTACCCGTAGTGCATACGGTGAACTCGTACCGGACTATATTTCGCGAGGTCTTTGGCGTTTTTGAGTACCTCCGGTGGTCGCCCCCGAGCGGCACGGGTGGCTCGGGTCCTTTCCCCGTCGTCGAACCCGTGTGGAACAAGTGGATGCGGGTGTCCAACTGGTTCGACCTGGTGCTTTGGGAGTTTGACAACCAGTACGCCGGACGCTGGAACGAAAGGGCCGGGGCTCCCGTGAACAGCCTGGGCAGCCCTTCGCTCCGCGCCCTCTATGCTCGATTTATTGAGGATTACCTCCTGGGCATTGAGGAGACGGCCGCTCTCAAGAGCAGCGAGGCCAAGACCGCCTACGAGGCAAAATTCAAGAGCCTCAACTCCTTAAGAAAAGAAAAAAAACGTGGTGTGGAGCAATACCGACGACCCGAATTGGTTCAACGCCGCGTTCGGCGCCGGAGGCTGGGCCAGTACGGCCGCCGCCAGGTCTTCCGCGCCCGGGATGGTCCATTTTCGGCGCCACCGGAAATCCCACTAAGACCATCAACGGGAAAGGCGTCGCGGTCAACATTGGTGCACCGGCTCGTATATAGGCGGCGATGTTGTTGTTCTTCTGGTCCGGCGGTTGATGGTGGGATGGCTCCTTGGCGAGAGTGGTTCTTATTTGTGTATATTTCACAAACATTTATTCTAATAGCTGCGTTTTTGTAAACTATACCTTTTAAGCATATAGAGAAAAGAGAGGAACGGCATAGACAAATATATACATGAGTCTGGAATCTACATTTGACGAGTCAACTTTGACAGTACGTGGAACATATGCAGACTGGAACAAATGGGTTGAGTAAGCTCCCAAGGCCTGTGTTTCTCCTTGAATTGCTAAAGCCCTCCCGACCGGTCAAGTGTGAAGAAGCGTGCCCGCCTCTTCCGAAATTACCAAGTTCTAGCCTAGCGACTCTGCCCGACGGTAAAGGCGAGCAGAGGGTCTATCTAGTCTGCATCGGCAAGTCCACTCCATCATCTGCTCCTCGTTCACGAGCCTTCTCTCTTTCAAAATCGAATACGCCGTCAGGGATGAAATGCTCATAGAGGGTATGTACCCAATATCGGTTGGAAATCAACGCCGACTCCCCCAGCATCTCAAACGCGACCTTGAGCCAGGCGAGTGGCGGCGCTTCGTCGTCCTCGTTCTCATCGCGAAGGCGCCAGTTGACCTGCAGCTCTCTCCTCCATGTGTATATACGGGCGTCGTTGCTCGTTTGGGAGATTGTGTGACCAGGCGAATGTGTTCTGCCAGCGAGTAGACCCGGGCGGGTTTTTGGGTTCATCCTCAAGCCTGTCGATAATAACGATGTGACGGGTCTAGTAGGTGTCGCAGAACAATTCTGGGAGGTACCACGATACCGCCTCCGCCCTATCCGATATAGCTAGACGGCTCTGGACTTCCCGCTCGTAATGGTTTATGCAAGCGGCGGCGTGCCGAAGGCAGTGTGCGTCCTGGGGATCTCGCAACACGCGTTCGGCAAGACGGGCATACCGGGGACTCTCTTGTAAGAGGACGAGATCAAGCCCCAGCTCCTCGGCGGAATACGGGCTTCCGGTCTCGGACAGAGGTGGGAGAGGCATGGCAAAGACGTCGATTCTTTCTGGTAGTTCGTCAGAGCTGCGGCTGTTTTCGGTGCCGTTGAAGATGGAGCGGGCCAGGTTCTCGGCGCGTCCCGGGTTAAGAGCCCCCGGGCTAGTGTCGTAGAAGACGTAGGCCCACGCCGGGCGCATGGGAGTCAGGTCGGCATTGCCTGGGGTGTCTCCGGGGACTGAGTATGCCACGAAGGCCGGGATACCGTCATGGCTAGGCGCCGGGTGAACGATGGTCTTGGGCCCCGGTCGGAGCTTCTTTCGAGGCGGCGCCGGCCTGTCAGAGTGTTGTAGCTGCGGCTGCGGCAGCCAGGACACGTTGTTGCCAGTTGTTGGGCCGCAGTTGATGAGGAAATGGGTTAGAAAAGATGAGTTGTTGGAATTCGTATTTCTCATAAAATGTTGACTAAGGAAGAAATATATATCTCCGAGAGGCGGCAGCATAGCCAGTACAAGCACTGACTTTTCTTCACGTCTAAACCGTCTTCTTCCGCGTCCGTGGGTTGACTTTAAGTCGTATGAAGGCGTGAACTTGGAGATATCATGTTTTCGCCGTCGTCTCCCATCGTGTTTTCTGGTCACATAACTGCTGACTTTGAACCCAAACCTGCTTAGTTTCACCCAGCCATCAGTAAAATCGAATTGCTTTATCCTCATAGATGAGCGGAAACCACCTCCCAAGGCAACGGCACTGCGGATTTACTTGTTGACAACATAGAGCAAGTGCAATTCAGTTGAAGCTTCGACAGTCGCTCCTCTGTCACTATCTGAAATCCTCATCTCATAGTCATCCTGGTGTTCGATTCACAGCCTCATCAATTCCCTATCCTGCTGTATCCCCTGTTACCTCGCTGAAAGGCATGTCCCCTCCCCTTCTCGTCATGTTATGCGAAACGCCCTATCCATTCTCGCAACCCTCCTGGCAACATGGAGGGGAAGAGTACCCACGTGACGTAAACTGGCTGCCGGTGTCTACATCTACGTCGCATTGGAGCAGGCACAGACGAAACTGTGGCTTGCCTCACGAATTGTAGCTGCCATCTTCCCCGTACGCTTCTGCTTCTTCCTTGACATCATCCAACATCGCCGACCACAACACCATCACTATCCGTACCAAGTCTTTCTTATCTCGACAGAAACACCCCCAACGAGCCAAACCAGTTTCAGCCAGAAGACGACGGAAGACTCGCCGAATTACCCAGAACAGGTTTGGTTCCAACACCCAGCATGCTATCAACATACCATGGCAGCCAGCCGTTGGGGCCAAGTAGCAGTACAATCGTGACTTCGTCCTCACCAAACCATAGGAATTGCAAAGTTTGTTTTGCTTTTTCAGCAACAGCTCTTCTCGTGTCCAGATGCGACAAGTGACAGGTCAGCAGACATGAAGAGACATCATTGAGACAAATCAACTAATATCAAGCGGCTTTAAAGGTCTGGCCCGGGGCCAAAAAAGCAAACATTGGGCAAGCAATCACCAACGCCAGATCACCGCTGTCGTGGCACAGTGTCGATCTAGAAGATACATACGGACATTATTTCTTTTTCTACAACCAACCACCATCTCAACGAACAACGGTCCCCGGCCTGTCAGATTCCCATGGTACAATTCTGTGGCTCCGGGCGGTTGGCAACGGTTTTCGTCAGCTTGACAACACCTTGTTCAGACCGGTCCGGCAGCTTCCCCGTGGTGACCCGAAGCAGCATTGGTGACAACGTCGGGATGGCTGCTGAACCGCGTCCGGTCTGCCACCGGGATCACGCCTCCTTGCATCCAGAAATCCGACAGCTCGTCTCCCAACGACACAAATAGTTGGCACCGAGGAGGTGCGGTTGATCTGCTAGCCTCTGCGACCGGGGTTCTTGACAAGCAAACACACCTATCATGAGCACCCGTCTTTCATCACATGGAAGACATTCTTTTTTTCCCTCATATCTAGTCCACAAGTCGCATCTTGGAACTACAATCGACTCTGACCCGCTCCCATCGGCATCAGGTTTGCTTACGCACTGCAAGATTGGCTCGATCGCCACCAAAGTTGAGCCCTGTTGGACGGTAATCTGCAACCATGGTACTGAACCGATCGAACTCAACATCCGACAGACACCTCGCGTATTTCATACTGGGCAGCCAATCGACAGATCCCCAGCTCGTGGTTTTGCTTTTTCTGACTACCCAGTGGCAAGGATATCCGGAAGCGAACAGGCTAATGCGTTCCAGATATTTGGTCAGATCTCAATTCTCCATCCTCACTCATCAAGGAATGAATGAAGCGCACACGACAAATGAGATTTGAGAGACAACAACCTCTCAACTCTTTTCGTCACATCTTGTATGGTCTGTCGCAGAGCCTAATATATATCCCCTGCAACCCGAGTAAAACATACCCACGCAACACTGCACTCGACCGTAAAGACACGCTGGGCGTAAGACGGCTTTGGAGAGGACATTCACTTCTTCTGCAAGATCCTGCAGGAGGATCTGTTTCCTTTGCATCTGCAATGCATCATGGGAGTGTCGCTGTTATGATCTTGCTTCTTTCTGCAAGGAGTGGAATTTGATTGAATGGGCTCATCAAGCACGATCGGCCAGGGTAAAACGAGAAACATCGCCATTGGAGCCCCAACACACATCACGGGTCCTGCAAGCCCTTGTCCAAGAAACTTTGCTTCCCGCCCACAAGTCTGGACCAGGCCATCTAAAAACACTTGAAAAGCAAAATCTCAACACAGCATGGTGGACCTCGTCGTTTCTTTGGCGGCTGTGAGAGATGGTGACCGACTCGCACGTATCGACATGCGCGACCAACAGGTCTCTGTTCATGGTCATCGCACGATGCAATATGCAGATTCATCTACAGACGAGACACTCATGCAACTGTCTTGCCAAATTAGGGGTTTTCTACTAGGGAGAATGGACAAGCAAAGACAGAGTCGAGATTTTCATCGATTTGCTTCTGCAGGCTCTTTTCCACAATACCAAGAGGGCTTTCCCCGCCTCCAGCTACGTTATTCAGTATTCACATGTCCTTGATTGACCCATCAAGCGGATTCAGCACTCTGTTGGGGGTCACCGGACTTCCCTCTGATGATGATCGGCATGCTCCGGCTCGGCAACACGGCGTGAGGTCGGTCTTGGCTGGATCCGCCGGCCGGATCAGCCGGGAGCCCACTACAGAACAGTTCTGTTCAGGACTGGATATTACACTACTCCTCGGAACCATGTCAACCGATTGAGTCGTAGTGTTCTTCGGATCAGTCAGCATGCGAGGACCATGATTTGGTCTAGTCTTCGGTGGGCTCGGGCGATCGGAAACCTACACAGCAACCTCCCCTTCTGCAACTATGGGATGAAGCTGTCTCACGGTGCATCTCATACCCGAGTTGTTGCATTAGGCAGTGTCAGCCTCGCCCGAGGAATCATCGGCTTAAACTCGATGACAGATCCATCAAACAACTTTTGTCATGTCCAACAAGCTTCTCATGCGGTTTCCTCTGGACCAATCTGCCTCCAGAACCGGCTCCTAAGGAGTTCGCCAAGCGTCACAGCACAAGCGTCACAGTTCGTTGGCCGTGGTCTCAATGGGGAAGTGAGCTGAGCTCTTCAGGTCTGGCACCGGAAAGTCAACCGCCACCAAAATGTTTCTCAGAGGTGTTTGACCTGAGACGGACCCGTCCGAAACGGCTAGCGACCTCTTCCAGAGGCCTTCCCACGACTATTTTGTCATCGTTTCCTGTCTTACCAACTCGTTCAGAACTTAGCTCGCGAAAGTCTCGACTCAGTTCCAAATTTGACGGAGCCCTTCACCCAGACCAGCCTAGTGCATTCTGCGCATGATTGCAATTGATAATGATGGGCGACGTTAGAGATGACGCAGTCACGCCGGACTTCACTCTAATAGATTAGCTCTTCCAGTCATATCTGCAGCTGCGGCAATGTGCTTGACTGGCATTCACCACAAGCTTCGAAAATGACCATGGGATCCTTGACGCGGTCAAGAAAGACCAGGCAAAAGGAAACTCGGGATAGCATTCATGTCCGCGTCGAGCCCGAGTTTGCCGGACTCAGTTGAGAAAGCTGTCCAAAAGCTCGGCCGAGTGTCTTCATGTGAGCAATCAAGCGATCGGAAGGCATATCCATGGAGCGAGCACGGCAACATGGTGCGGTTAGCCTCCACTTCATCGTCAAGCTTGGCGAGGATATTGGCTCGGATGATAGCCTCCACGAGGAGACCCCAGGGCGCCGTCGTCGGAGTGGTATTTCAGCAGGGCCGTCCTGAGCCTCTCACGACGAGCAAAGTCGGCTTGTTACGTTATGGAACCTCGATGGTCCAGGTACAAGCAGTTTGCAGAACGGAGGTACGGGTACATGGCGAGTCTGGCCAAGTGTAGCGTCTCGTTATGACTACGATGGCCCGGCTAGGCAGGTGACTGAGATGCTCATCTACCGCAATACCCGTGAGCATAGACGTAGGAAAGGCCCCCCAACGTCCAGGCTGTCGAGCCCCTCACGGCGACGAAAACCATCAAGAGGTTACCATTAGTGTAGGTATGGGGCATCACGGTGGACATTTGTCCCTGTAAGCAGGGTATTTCATAGCAACCGATGCCGCTAGGAGATCTGCTCTTAGCACGTCGATCATCTACCGCCCACCGAGGCTTTGTCGTCACTTACTCAAGAGACGACTTACAAACGCTGTGACACTCGAGATTGCGTCAATTCCCGGCTTATAACAGGCGAGTACAAGCAGGGGCGTCGTGGGTGGGATGATTCGCTGTTTGGCTGACACGTGAAATTGTTGTGCAGGGTATAACGGATAGAATGGAATGCTGATCTCGACAACAACAACAACAACAACATCATTTGAGCTGGTCAGAGTGAGACACCGGATCAAGGCACAAATCAGAGCTGCAGGTACAGGATATGGCAGAGAAGGGATTGCCTGTCTCCAGCTGGTCAACTCAAAGGGCGCCTAGGTAGGCTTCTGCCGGCCGGAGAAAACCTAGCCTCTCCCAAGCCTCATTGGGGGCGAGGATCCCTTGAGTCAGGAACCTTGCCAGTGGCCTGGATACCCGCAGGGAGCTTGCTTGCTGAAGATTTTCATTGTGGTTTCGGGCCACTCTGCGACTCGTGTGCTCGACACCGGAAGACAATGATTTGCAACCACTCGGGGGAAGTCTAAGACTCAACCTGAAGCGGTTTTCCTACGCGTCAATTCGCCGTCATTTTGGCCAGCAGCCGATCATCAGCAGACGTCTAGCTTCGGAGACAGAATCGCCATATCCGGTGGACTGCGCCGAAGCGAGACGATTATGGCGGAAGTTGCCTTGATGGTGATGCCATTCGGCACTCAGAGTTCGCCCTCACATGAAAGCCGCCCGCGGCTGCGCAAAGTTGCATTATGGCAGGCTGCCTGACACCACATCTTGACCAACCGAAGCAACACACCATACCATTGGAGTGCGTTAGACACTGAGCCCTTGACACCGGGAAGCCTTCCGAGCACGTGGGATCTTGTGGGGTGTGCCCTCCTTCACCTTCAAAGTAACGTCAGGGCGGTGGGTGGCCAGGGCAAGCCTCCCACCCTCCTTGCCTCCCTTCTTCCCCACTCCCCCCTCCCCCTCCTCCAAACCTACTCCGTACAGATACTGACAACAAGTTACACGGAAAGATACTCCAATAAGTCTAGCCAGCTGTGCTAGCATCAGTTCGACAAAGGAGCCGTTCTCCAAAACTCTGAGACATTGACGGATAGCCCACGAATCCACTGCGGAATTATCACAAGCTCTTCACAGTCGGTGAAGGACAGCCTTCTAACTACCCCGGGAGGCCGGGGTGCGGTGCGGGTCTTGCAAGCTGGGGCGTTTCTGAGACCATGCGGTGGTCAGTCCCCGTATGTGAATTTTGGAGCAATGTCACGAGACCCATGGTTGATGTTCAGACCTGGTCGATTATCTTCGGATATGCAAGACAACAACAAAAACCTAGTTGTTGACCATCCAGAAGTTGCTATTTTGGCTCCGCAGGATCCCCCTTGGACGACCTGGGATGTTTGCTGAAGCTCCTGGTCTGCAGTGCTGCACTACTTGGCAACTCGACAAGGGGGTGTTAACGAAACACGCTTTCAACAATCTAGCACATGCACGAGGCTCAAAACAGACAGCTACCCAGGTCAACTCTGAATACCGAGATAGCTTGTCGCCAGAAGCGCCCTGCGTATGGCCTCCCCTTGATGATGTAAATTGCACAACGGGTCTTAAGCCCACAGGGATTTCACTAATGCTACTGACTGCCGCCAAATGACTCGAAGATGGTGACCTAACAGCGCCGCAGTAATGCCAGGAAGGAGTTAGTGTTCACAGTCAGTAAGCAGCCAACGACAATCATTATACACCGCTAGAGGGGGATGGGAATCTCCTTGCTTCCGTTTCGACTAGACTTTTATTTTTGGGGGGATTGAGCTAATCACGATAATTGGCAAAGCTAACCTTGGAGCGAACTATTGCTACCAATGCTATGCAAAACTGACAGCTGCTTCACTGGGTTCTAGCTCAGACAAACATCTTCGCACCGGTTTCAGGCACCGGTGAAGAAGAGTTGGCAGCGTAAGGCTGTGGAGATTGCGTTGGACAATCGATCTAAAAAGCCACGCCAGGAGTGGCGGCATTGTCCCCGAACTGCCAATCCTAGACCAACCCCCCGAAAAGTCATTCCAACATTACTGACAAAGGTTGCGAGAGGAGGCAAAAGAGGCTGTGAGTTTCGCTTTCCGCATGAATATCCAATACTTTACAGCGAGAGGGTTCGGAAGATTTCTTGGTTAGACTCGGGTGTTGCATGGATTGAGCTTGCGGCATAAACGTCAACTGTGACGACCTTTTTTCGGAGCTTTCTTTGGCCGGTTGTGAGCGAGACATGGATGAGATCTGCAACAAAATGCTCGTCAGATTCACAACGTCGTCCACCATCTCGACCTCAGGTACGTAACCAAAGCATTTTTTTTTTGCCTTCAACCCCAAGTTCGTTGAAGCGCCTCCGACGAAGTATTTTGGCAGCCCTAGGAAAACGGCCATGGCTTTTGGGAAACCATATGAAGGACTTTGAGCTGAGACACGCAGTACCCACGGACGAAGGGTAGTGTCTAACACACTCCCTGCGACGCACAGTCTTCCGGCGAACAGACGTGCTGCGATGGTAAGCCGGGTGTGCTCCATCTACGCCCAGCAGCTGAGTGTGGCTATGGGTTGTTGTACCTGTGGCCGTTCTCCCTCTCTTGCTCGACGGCCAACAACTGCAAGCGATGGGACGAATCTAATGAACGGTGTCAGTGATGGAGAGAGAAAGAGATAGGGATTGCCCGTCATCAGTTTACCAGCGTCGTGTCCGAGCCATCCGGTTTCGTAGAGAAACGAAAAGAGGGGGAATGACAAGACGAACATGAGGCCGAAGACGCCTGGCTGGCTAGATCGTTGCCCTTCCCCCCGCATGGCTTGCGAGCGTTCCTGGCACTCTCTCGTGCCAAACTACGCCTCTCCCAAAACCTAGCTCGCACGGGCGCTTTCATGTCACGGGAGCAGAAGGGAGAGAGACACACTTCCGGCAGATACGATCTCCTCACCACTGATCAGTATCGGTCGGTTAAGCCTATTTCAGGTTTCCACAGGTTGCTGTGGGGGTCCAGGGTCCTCGAGCGTTGCAGAAGGGGGCATATTCGTCGAAGCCGGCAGAGAGATACCTTCGTCTTCAGGGTGATCAACGCAGATGATGGGCAGAGCTATGTGAAAGCCTGCAGCAATGGTTGGTAAAAAGCTTGGCCCTATGTCGGTCCAGCTCCTGTCAGCACACTTACGTTTTCTTTGCCCAGCCCTAGTGCTAGTAGTATCGACTTTTGGCTCCGGGGGAGCCAAAACCTCACCCCCATTATCAAATTCATCCCCATCACCGGAGATCGGCACCGGTGCTCGCTGCCTCGACCTGCCTCGACGGGGCCAAGCTGCGGTCTTGCCAAACGAACCATGACCGAGCGGTCTGCACCTACCGGACGAATTCGTGCAGCGGCATTAGTCGGACGAGCTAACGCGAGCTCTAGTGTCCCCTCACGCAAACCCGAAGGCGGCCCCCCCTTTGGCGTCTAGCCTTGCGCACTACTCGGGAGACATTATAGGACGTATCCTAGCGAAACCTGCCTAATCGACACTAACAGAATAAGCAAGCAGAAGAGCAAGGGGTATCCGTACAGAGAGAGAGAGAGAGAGAGAGAGAAAAAGGTTTAAAAAAGGAGAAGAAAAGCAACCACTTGGCGATACGTACCCATCACCATCCAGCATATCGACCGACGCTAACCATCGAAGATCAAGGCACGAAGAGGGCGTATCTGTAATAGCTGGATGAACAAGCACAGACAATGACGGCTGGTGAAACCATCCTGCCTCGTGTTGCCGGTTGTCGTTGTTGTTTTTCCTCAGCTCTCATTTTTTTTTTTTTTTTTGTATATGCAACAAAACAAAGAAGGCAGCATGAGTA
>JFFI01001150.1:36923-86541 GCA_001563125.1 Colletotrichum salicis | reverse complement strand
ATCATCTCGAACCCCGTATTCATCCTCACCACCCCCTCAAACCCCCACCCCGGTCCGCGCAGCCCCTTCTCCAACAGCCAGTCGCAGAGCCCCATGGCCCTCTCGTATTCCGGCTCCAACCCGCGCCACGGACCCCCATCACTCTCCGGACCGGATACGTTGCCGTATAAATGCAGCATCTGCGTGTCCAGCTGCCCGAGCCCCATGAGCGCCGCAGACTCGCCGTCAAAGTAGAGCGCTTTCACGGGCCGCGTAGTTTGGTATGTGAGCATGTAGCTTTGGCGCGTGCTGCCCATTATGCCGTAGGCCATTTCTCTGGGGTGGTTTACGTGTTAGCCTGCCCGAGATATCTTGCTTAAGTTGAATACCTCTTTCTCCGCGAGATTCTAGTCAAAATCACACACACACACACAAACACACACACAAACATCATATCTCACACATAGACACGGAAAAGACCAAACAAGAACACCGGGAGGCTGGGAATCCTGCAAAGAAGCAACTCACATATCAAAAGCAAGCCACTCCGGACTAGGCACATCCTCCTCATCCATCCTCCCGTGATAAAACAGCGTAAACGCGGGAACCTCCACCGCCGCCATCGTGTGTCCGTTGGGGAACACGGTGTTACTCCACTGCTGGAGCAATCCATACGCCGAAGCAAACAGGTGCGGCGCGGGCGACGAGTAATTCAGCCGAGCATACCATGATGATGGACCTGTACCGTCACTCTTTGATGTTGTGATAAACGGTGATGAAGGGCCGGGTTCGTCTTGGGATGTCGGATATGATATCGATGACGATACACCCACGGGTTTCTGTACCTCATCCGCCGCGACGGCAGCGAACTGCACCGCCAGCAGCGACGCCGTCAAGGCTTGCAGTGAAGGCATCCTTTTTCTTCCGTGAGTCTATGAAATGCGAACAGAAATGTATGAGAGAACGAAGAAAAAGAAAAAAAGAATTTTTTCCTTCTTCTAGTTTATCATCTTCGCCACAATCCAAATGGAGTATCAAAGCTCAGAGTCTCATGTGTGTCGGATGGATCTTCCTTATCAATCTATGCCACCCTTCTCCCCATCCCGGAACACCGAGTCAAGTCAAGCACGCTCTCTGCAGACTCGGGACTTTGGTTGGTCCAATCAAAAGAACGCGCGGCCAACATGCGTCACCTTGCCAGATACGGACAAGGGTCCGGGGAGTTGGGAATATTCACATACATCAACTTTCAAAGTTGCAACCAAGACAAACATTCAGAAGCCTAGGTGAGAAAAATACAGTGAGAGCAAAAAGTTCCGTTCAAATTGTGTTCAAAGACAATCGACGCTGTCCTCGCAGCCAGCGTATGTTCTGATGTACAACCAATCTAATAACCTAAACACCGTATTCCAGGCCCTTTCGGAACCCATATCCCATATCCCGTGTAAACGCCGTCTAAAACCAATCCCGTCGCATCTCGGTCTAGGCCTGAGTCGACAAAACGACAAAAACAATTGCAAAATAATCAACATCTAGCGCCAGGCCTTGGCCAAGGGGCTGCCAATCTTGGGAGCAAACTGCAAGCTCTTCCTGCGAGCAGCCATCAGGCGCTGCATGACGCTCTCGTCCTTGTCTCTGTTGAGAATACCCTCGCCCATCTGGACAAAGGCGTTCTGCTTAGGAGGACAGGTTTGCATGTGCAGAGTCTTGGTGGGAGAAGAGTCGTACTCGGACATGCCAGAAGGCGTCTCTGCAGCATAGCGAGCAAGAACCTCAGGCGCAGGGGTGACGGGAACGGGAGAGATCAGACCCTGCCAGTCATCATCGTCGTCCTCGGCCTCGTCTGAAGGGGTGTGCATCCACACCGTGCTATCACGTCGGTTCATGGGCGTGTTGGGCGCAGTCTTGGCATCGCGGCCAGCCTTGACGGGCGTGGGAACAAGCATGCCGTTCTGGTTAGCGAGCGCTGTAGGCTCCATGCTCTTGCGACGGCGAGCGCCTCCACGGGGAACCATGGAGGTGTCGATGTAGTAGGGTGCCTCTTCGAGCCACTCGTTCTCGCGCTCACAGCTGTGCGGACTGGTTAGCCAAACATCATCATTCATGAGGATCAGAAGAAACTTACTCAAGAACCCAGCTCACACCGACACACTGCACAACACCATTTGACTCTCTGACCTTCTCCATCGTGCGCTTACCGCCATCCTTGAAGACGACGTGAGTGATGCCAATCTTGGAGGCATCCGAGTTGCCAGTAGCGCTTGGATTCCAGTTCCAGGTCTTGACGCATCGAGCTCCCATCTGACCAAGAAGCTCGACAAAAATGCCGCTGGCATCCGCACCCTCGGTGGTGTGTACATCCACAAAAACGATGGCTCCACGGAGGAGACCCGAGTTGAGGTCTCGGCGGGGAGTGCGCGCCGGCGTTCCGAGGCTCGACCAGATATCAGACTTGGCCGGAGTGACGGGAGCAGAGTCGAACTCGTTGTCGTTTTGCTCTTCCTCATCCTTTTGGTTCTTGCCGGGCGAGTAGGAGATGACGGTAGCACTCCTGTTCAGGCTTGGGCGGCTGACGGGGAGTCGGGAAATGCTGGCAGCACGCTTCTTCTTGGGGCGAGGGGTCGACTCGTCGGCAGGCTTGAGAGGAACCTTGGAGACGGTGGAAAACTCGCGCGCCAGAACACGGTTAGGAGTCACTGGCGGGACATACGCATCGCCACCAAACATGGCGGGATCAACGGGCATGTCGTTCTCATCGCCGTACTCTTGGCTCGCCTCGGAGAGAGTATCATCAAAGCTGTTGGACGTGTTGACAATCTCATCAAGCTCCTCAGGTTCCATCAGGGACATCTCATTGGCCTCGGCCGCCAGAGCCATGTCTTCTTCAGTGACCATGAGGTCGTCGAACTCGGGATCGTCGGCTTCAGCAGTGGCGGAAATCTCAGCCTCAATTGCAGCCTCAATCTCATTCTGAGCGTCCATATCGGCCCGGACGGTCATCTCATCTTCAAAGTACGTGCTTCGGAGGGGAGATTCCTCTGCGCGAGGCGTGGCAGCACCTGGGCGTCCAGGGGTGACGGGCCGCCTGGGTGTCCTGGAAGGGCTGGCAGCAGACCAAGCGTTGAGCTGGTCTGCCAAGGGAGTGAAACCAACACTGGAGACCCGAGACTTGGCAATGCTTCGTCGCGAGTTGGCGGGGGTGGCAAGAACCAAGTTGTGAGCTGAAGAGACTCTGGGGCTGTTGGCGAGCTCATCGTCAGAGTCAGACTCCATGTTGCTGTACGGGTCCATATCCTTCTGGCGCAGGCCGAATATGCCGCTGGGGGCACTCGGGGTGAGCTGGGGTGCAGCCGCGGCTTGAGGCTGGAAGTAGGCTTCGTCGTCGACCATCATAGGCTCTCCGTCCGAACCCGAACCATCCTCATTAGCCTCATCAACAAAGACGTCATCCTCTGCAAGCTCCCCTGACTGCTGAGCATGGCTGATCTCCTCAACAAGCTTCGTCTCAGTGGGAGCCTCGAGAACAGGCATGTTCTTCTTAAGCACAGGGTCGGCGTGCCTTGGCAGGACAGCTGAAAGGCGACCAGGGAATTGCATCGGCTCTTCCAAGTGAATGGACTCGTTAAGCATGGCCTCGGCGACCTCATCCAGCTCGCCATCATCCTCAGCATCGTCATGTGACTCTTCGGCCATGAGCTTCTCGGAAGATCGCTTGACAGGGCGCAGAGCAGTGGGCGTGGACAGCAACAGAGGCTTTGTAGCAGGAGATTGCATTTCCTCAAGTCGCTCCATGGGCTTTGCGGCCATACCCTTGATAGGGGACAAAGGTCGCTTAGCTGGTGACTGAAGCAGAGAGGCCTTGAAGTTGGAAATCTTCTTCTCGCCCTCATTGGTCGAGGGCAGAGCAAAGGGCTTGATGGCGGACTGCGGACGCTTGGCGGGCGATTGAAGCAGAGACGATTTGAAAGAGGCGACGGTACCGTTCTCGCCGCTCGGTTGCATGGATGCTGCAGGCTTCAGAGAAACTCCCTCGGCACGCTTCGCCGGGGATTTCATCGAGTCCCGGAAGGGCGAGTTGGGAAGTCTCTTGGCAGGAGAAGCGAGGGCATTTGTAGCTTCGTCCTCTTGGTCCGTAGGCTTGGTGGGGTTTTCGTCATCATGGATCTGCTCTGATTCTGAAGTCTTGTCGGCGGGGTGCAGGTTGAGCTTCTTGGAGGATCCGAGGGCACCAGTGGGTGGCTTTGTCGGGCTCTTCATCATTGGTCGCGGAGGCGTGTCCGGGCCGGCCAACTCGTCATCGGAGAAGTCGCGAGGCATGGGGACCTGAGTAACCTTCTTAGGGCTCAGAGGAGTCTTGTCCGTCTTCGTAGTGGAGGAGGCGGCGGCGGCGGCGGACTTTGTGGATCGAGGTGCCTTGGGAACGGGGGGCTTTCGTACTGGTCTGCCCCTGAGACCAGTGGTAGCTGCGGGCTTCTCCGTCGTCTTCTTGCTTGCGTCAGGAGCGATGTTTTCCTTTTCGGGTTCTTGGAATGTTACCGTCTTCTTGACGGCGGGCTTTGCTGCTGTGACTGGTGCTGCGCGAGTACGCGTCGTCGTCTTCTTCACTGGCTCCGCTTCCTTGGCGGGAGCTTCTTCAGCTACCACCTTTCTAGGCCGGCCACGGGTGGGCTTTACTGGCTCATCTTTAGGAGCTGAGGGCAATGTGCCGGAAACCTGTCGAGCAGCAGCTCGTGCACGAGTTGCCCGGCCAGGAACACCACTTGACGTGGAGGGTGCCGTTGCCGGTGCCGCGGGCTCTTCTGTCTTCTTGGGGCGGCCTCGTGTAGCTCTTGTGGCACGAGGTGCGGCCTCTGATTGTTGTGGCTCTTCGCTGTGCTCTTCCTCCTCGGCATCATCGGCTCTTGTCTTTCTCTTGGCTGAGGTTGATCGCGTCGGGGCAGAAACGCTAGCTTTGGCCTTGGCCGCAGCGGTCACGATCTTGGTAGCTCTAGCGTTCGTCGTGGTATCGGCAGTCTTTGCAGCTCTCGAGCGCGTGATACGCTTAGGGGGTGATTGGGGCTCCATCTTGTGTATGCGTGTGGGATTTGAGGGCGGGTGCAAAAAACAAAGATGAGATAGAATGGGTGGTTGTTGTGTTTGCTGGTTGGATTAGTACAATGCGGTTGTCGAGAGTTATGTTGTCGTTTATTTACATGATGCTGTGATGGTTGAACTGGAAGCTCCAAAGTCAGGGAAGAGCGGGCGGAGGGTTTTGTTGATATGTAGCTTCGCGTAATTGCCGTTGCCATGTCAACGTCCAAAGGGTCCACTTTCGGAACGCTGCAGCTCTTTCCCGGAACAAAAGTGTCAGGTGCCCTACCCTGGAACCCCGAACACCTGGCAGCCAGACATCTGCCAGCTGTCCACCATTATTCTTCTGCTCCGTCTTTTAAAACAACGTCACTGACAACGAGAACACGTCCGATCCTGGTCTAAACCGCGTCATCGAACGATCTATTGGATCAGCCATCACGCCGGTGTCACCTCCAGCAAACAGTGAATTGTCCTGGCTGGCATTGTTGATCAACAACGAATGCGATTCATGCGTTCGCCGACGGCATCAACCAAGCGACCAGTATCGCATCAAAGACGATGCCTGTCTGCTATTACCCCAAACAGATCCTCGACAGTTGAAAGAGCGCAATAGAAAATCACGAGAGATGGAAATACTTCGCGAATGACAGTTTCTCCAGTTCGCTTTGACGGCGTCCTGACGAATGCAGTTTGGCTAGTCGAGACGTTGAGACCAGCATCGCTCTATTACTCAACGTTCACCATGCTTGCTCCTAGTTCAAGCAAGCGACGCATCGACCGCCTGACGTCGAGGTGGGCTCAAGAAGAATCTTGTCGTGGACTCTTCTAGGCCTCGCTGAAACATCTCAGCTCGCGCAGAATTATCAATTGTGCTTGATCAAGGACGACGACATACTTGTCTTCATCCCGTGTTGACGTACCCGAGAGATCTCGTTCAATAGAGAGCATCTCTCTCCCCGCACTCAATCTGCAACCTACTCTATTTCGGCTTGTCCCTCCTGACAAGGCACACCCTAAACACAGGCATGTCTGTCTGCCCGCACCACCACTCGCTAATGCGGTGCGGCGGCACCTTCTGACGGCATGGGGGCCCTTTAAGCAAAACTCCGGTAGTGGCTGGCTCGGGATCGACCCTTCATTGGACCCTCGGGAGGCTCATGCAGGCCATAGGGCAACCCGAGGCTTAAGGAACATCACAAACTCAAGCACTGTTGCATCCCTGGGGGCTGCTGAGGGCTGTATCCGTACAAAATCCGTACGCGCTCGACCTGGAAAGGACTCGGACAGACTCTGAGGCCCGCATGTGTAGGATATCGTTCCATGCTTCCCGACAGACTTCCATCGGGGTTACGTTGCCGTGCGTTCTGATGGCCGGATAGCGACCTCGGCGAGCAGCAGTAAAGACAGCCGCAGCAGAGTATGAGAGTCAGCAATGGGGATGGCGCAGGCACACGCACAGCAGGCCAACACATCGCACCAACACCAACCATGTTAGCCTCCGCCTCTTCCGTTGCCGCCGATCGATTCCAGGCACCGTTCTTGGCCCTGCTGTGTCGACGCATGCCTCGTCTCACCCGCACAAATCTGTCGCTGCCATTCGCCCACCACGGTCTCCAAGAAGAGGCAGGACTCAGGAGTGCCGTATTGTATACGATGACATACCGAGGAACTGCGGTCAGCACGGATGGGAGAAGTGTCACACATTGTCCGCATTAGGGAAAACAGTGGCAGGGGAATAAGCATCAAGCGCCTCAGGAGGCTTGCGACTGATGGCTAACCACCTCAAGAAAGGGCTCGAGTCTGACAGTTCGGGCACGAGCAGAGCACATGCACGAGCACACGACAGCAAGACATACCACACCGAGTTGACCAGGTTCCATCTCATAAAACGCCGCACCCGAGACCGTGGAAGCCGTCGCTTCAGCATTGCGGCGCTTGACCTCATCGCGCCCTCGGCCACCGTGCTCTCTCTCTCTCTCTTTTTGTACTAATTTCTCACAGGGTTTGTTGTCTCCTTGCATCGTCCGGACCCGGGTACTCTTTCTCATCTCCCCGTCGGCATCTTGGACCGAATTCTGCCCTATCGTACAGATACCCTTCGTACTCTTTTACGGATCTTCTCTCGTCTTCGGCACCCGCGTATCCCTACGACTCCACGTTGTTTCCAATGAGCTTCTGATCGCCCCAGAAAAAGAGGCCGCCTTTTTTCTTTTACAAATTCCCTCTTTGGGCACCAGACCACTACTCCGTACGGAGTACCAAGACTCCTTTGCATCCTGACCTCACATCATCACTAGCCAAGCCGGGCGATCCGGATCTTCCCATTCGCTCCATAGCCACAATTTCCGCGTAACTCATCTCATCCCGCCTCAGCTGCCCAGAACGCCCAGCTTATTAAGCTCTGCGAGTTACACAGTACTCATCTCCCTCTCATTCGCCAGTCCACACATGAAACTTTACGGATACCGCACACAGGGTCAGATTAAATATCACCTCAATCAGAGAGACCTTGTTCAGGTTCTCGGACAGACTCAGACTCCACCGTCGTATCTTGGGATTTTCCGCCGTTTACAACACCTTTTTAATAGCCGCTGGACCACGTTCTCCTCTCGCTTGAGGACCCTTTGATTGAACATCTGCCAATCTCCCGAACTTAAGGTTCTTTTCGTTCTCGCAGAACGACGTCGTCACGTTTGGGAGTGATCACTGGGAAGTCAACTAATCCTAGCTCTCACCATTGACAACTCATCCCAACACCCACTTTGGACAACGCAGGAACTGAACCTCCCGTCAAATCGCATCGCTCCTCCATCAGCAACCAAGCATTGGCCAACAAGGGGCTCTCTTGTAGCAAAACGACCACGGCATCCCGACGTCTCAGTCCGATTAAAAAAGAAGGACCGCGCTCGCACTCAGAAAAACTCTCCAATTCGACGTCATACCGGCCGACACCAGGCGAAAACCTTCTTTAGCTTGACGGGTCCGTGAAAAAAGCCGAAGCCTTCTCATCCCCGTCAAAGTCGCCGCACCGCACAGCCGCTGGGCCATGCCCACAAGGTCGACCATCGCTGGATCCTATTACTACTAGCGTCCATCCGTCGCCCATCTCTACCGTCCCTTCCGATCCTTCCTCCTTCTATTTTGGAGTCTGGGCTATCCATATATCTTTCACACCCAGTCCTTGTTGTTTGATACCCCCTTTCAAGCTTCCTTTCTGTTTGCCCACTTCCAAATCAAGAAACACATCTGGTTCAACTTTTCCCAATAGGCCCAGGACCAAAAGAGGATTTACACACAATGATGCTCCCATCCCTATTGGCAGTGGCTGCTGCCGTTGCCCCGGTGTGGGCGGTCGATCCAGTGAAGCCAATGGCGGCCGGGCTCATCATGGAGGCCCTGGACCCCCGCGCCCTTCCCGACTCCCCATCGGGAGGCTACGCCCCCGCGATCGTCGACTGCCCGTCCGCCCGTCCCACTATCCGGTCCGCATCGGCCCTGTCGCCGAACGAGACAGCATGGCTCACCCGCCGCCGCAACGTCACAGTCGGACCAATGCGCGAGTTCCTAACCCGCGTCAGCATCCCCAACTTTGATGCCGGCGCCTACATCGACCGTGTAAAGTCTTCGTCATCGCAGCTTCCCAACATTGCCCTCGCCGTGTCAGGAGGTGGTTACCGCGCCCTCATGAACGGCGCCGGCTTCCTCGCTGCCGCAGACAGCCGGACTCCCAATTCGACATCAGCCGGCCAGATCGGTGGCCTCCTCCAGTCCGCGACTTACGTTGCCGGTCTTTCCGGTGGTGGATGGCTCGTCGGTTCCATGTTCACTAACAACTTCTCCTCCGTGGTCGACCTGCAGCGCGGCTCAAAGGGGTCCGCCGTCTGGAAATTCGACCGATCCATCTTCTCCGGACCCAAGGAATCCGGCTTGTCCATCCTCAACACAGCCGAGTATTGGAGAGACGTCGCCAAGCAAGTCGACACAAAGGACCAGGGGTTCGAGGTCTCCATCACGGACTACTGGGGCCGCGCCCTCTCATACCAGCTCATCAATGCCACCGACGGCGGGCCATCCTACACCTTCTCCTCCATTGCCGACATGCCCGACTTCCAGTCCGGCCAGCAGCCCTTCCCCATCCTCGTCTCCGACGGCCGCGCCCCCAACGAGCGCATCATCTCCCTCAACGCTACCGTCTACGAGTTCAACCCCTTTGAGCTTGGCACCTGGGACAACACGGCATACGGCTTCGCGCCCCTCCGCTACCTCGCCTCCAACTTCTCCGCCGGCCGCATTCCGGACAACGGCTCCTGCGTCCGCGGCTTCGACCAGGCCGGCTTCGTCATGGGCACCTCCTCCTCCCTCTTCAACCAGTTCATGCTCCAGAACCTCTCCTCCGCCGGCCTGCCCGACTTCATCCAGTCCGCCCTCACCAGCATCCTCAACGTCCTGGACCAGGACAACAACGACATCGCCCAATATGTGCCGAACCCCTTTTACGGCTACAACCCGCGCACAAACATAAACGCCAACCAGACCCAGCTCTCCCTCGTCGACGGCGGCGAAGACCTCCAAAACATCCCCCTCCACCCCTTGATCCAACCCAACCGCGCCGTCGACGTAATCTTCGCCGTCGACTCTTCCGCCGACACAAACTACAACTGGCCCAACGGCACCGCCCTCCGCGCAACATACGACCGCGTCGCCGAGCCCATCGCAAACGGAACCCTCTTCCCCCCCGTCCCGGACGCAAACACCTTTATCAATCTAGGCCTCAACCGCCGCCCAACCTTCTTCGGCTGCAACGCCTCAAACTTTACCCTCTCGGGCAACCAGCGTGTACCTCCACTGGTCGTATACCTCCCCAACGCACCTTACGTCGCCCACTCCAACGTCTCGACATTTGACCCGAGCTACGAGCTCGACCAGCGCGACGCCATCATCCAAAACGGCTACGACTCAGCTACCCAGGGCAACGCGACGCTCGACGCCAACTGGCCCGTCTGCGTCGCCTGCGCCGTGCTCTCGCGCAGTATGGCGCGCTCGCGCGAGACCGTGCCTGATGCGTGCGCGCAGTGTTTCTCGCGGTACTGCTGGAACGGCACCCTGGATACCCGCGACGTGGACTATAACCCTACTTTCGCGATTGGCAACATCGAGGCCAACAGTCCCGCCGCGAGGACGGGTGTTAGTTTTGCGGCTGGGTTGCTGAGTGCGGTGGCGGCGATGTTGGTGCTGGCGATCTAAAGATTCTGGTTGTGAGGTTTTGCGCATTAACGGCCTTTCTTTGATACACGTTACGGGACACCACGGCCGGCATTGGGTTCATTTTCTAAACCATCGTCGCTCCCATGAGAACAGGAAAACAGGATACTGCTCTGGAGTTGGTCAGCATTAGGATCATGGACACTTTTCCATGGCACACGGGGTAGAACTCAGAAAAGGAGACGAAGCAAGACTTCGGGTCTCGTAAGAGATATCCCGAGAAAGCCAGAAGAAACATGAATGAGAGGGCAGAGAAGAGAGATGCATAGTCTTTAAAAGCGAATCTGGGATATAAATGTCCTTCCATGTAAAACATGACTGCGTCAAAAAAGCCGCTGCGTGTCATGCCATGTCAAGAAACCACCGTCCCTTTGCTCCCACCTCCCGTTTCCCGTGAAATTTCCACGCCGAGCACACCACACACTCTACTCCTCGCTAAGCCGTGTGAAATCTCTCTCGCCTCAACACCGGACCCCCTCCCAGAATTCCATGCTCGGTTGGTTTAATGCGGAAAAATAATATGACTCTCCCGACTCCGACCGTTCGCCTCCCAGACCTACCGAGGAGGTATGAATGATGCAATGTCGTGAAAATCAGTCATTAACGCGTAAAAGCAGGCCCGGCGAAGGGCGCTGAGACAAAGAGGGGTTTCGGCGGAGACAGGCTGCGTCTGATAGCTCGGTAGACAGTGAAGTTTCGACAGTCGCAAATCCACTGGCGGAGTCTCGTGACTATTTCGTAGCCGCGCCGGTTCCCGCGGTGACGTCCTTTGTCGAGGGGTTGTTCCACTACAATAGGACTCAAGGAATTGATAAACGTATAATACGGCGGCAAAGCACCGCCAGGCTATTTTGATGCCCGTTTCGAGTGATCCGGATTTCTGTACTCTGGCAGTTTCAGGCCACCAGAAGCCTATCTTGATGGTCGAAAGGGGCCGTCAACCCTCACATCCTTGACACCCTCGGGCATCATTCTTAACCACTCGGTCCAGTTGTCAATATCAATCGGTTCGTCTCCTATCCGGAAGGACAGAACCAGTTGCTGACCTTCTGTGCCGAACGGAAGGCTTGTCCTCAAAGGACCGATGTTGAGGGGTGCGAGAAGAATCGAGGGTAGTCGAGCATTTCCAGACATTTGCATGTGGAGAGGAGATGGAAAACTCGTAATCGTTTCCTTTTCAGGGTTCCTATCCTGAACAAGAGAAGGATAATTGGACAGCAGCTTCGAGTGAAGTTCTGCTGCGGAGAAGGGGCTCGTGAATCGTTGAGAGGCGCGTGTCTTTAGGTGCTCGGTCAAAACTTTGGTAAACGTGCATCGATCCAAGGCGTCGAAGTGTTCCTCAGACACAGCAGCAGCTACCAATTCCAAGACACCTTGTTGACGGTGCATCTTCGAAGATGGAAAGAATGCGGCATCCATCACAATCAGGGTGTCTGAACAGGCCTCTTCAAGCACCTGCTGAATGCCACTCCACCGGATGGTCTCGGCCTTGTCCTTGTCCTTTGAGCTGGCAAAAGGTCAGGCCCGGGCGCCCTAAAGTACGCTGCTTGAGAAGTACTCACCTGGCAAGCACCATCTCCCGGTTGCCGTCTAAGTAGGAATGACCATTGTAGTAGACAATCTTTAAAACGTCCCGTTGATCACGGTCCTCCACAAAATCGGTAATCTTGCGCGAGAGCCATCTCCACGGGCTTTTGCAGGCTTCTGAAGCAGGCGGAATAGTCGTGATCGAAAAAGTATAACGGTAATACTGGTCGAAAACTTCTCCGAGTTCTTTGACAGAGCTGCCAACACTGAAATCAGGGTCGTCCTGCCAGTACAGAAGTAAGGCCTGTGCACTAGAGTAGCGACTTCGACTGGGGGTAGACAGAATTCTCGAAACGTTGGTCTGTAAGTCAGATTTGAGACTTTCTATGCCAGGCAAAACCGGGGGCTTGTCGAGCCTGGGTCCGGTCGGAAGCGGCGTGCGAATCCGTGATTCGCTGAGTCGGTGACCACCAGGAGGCGTCGGGGAGTCTATCTCCATCTCCTCGGGGTCCTGTGTGAACATTGACTTCACATTATTGTTGTTCAGGGCCGGCGCTGGGCTAAGCGGCCGCTGGCCAGCCATAGACGGGGCGATATCCTGGATGCTGGGACTGTGAGACCTATGATATTTCCTGACGGCATCCTCCCATGTCATGTTATGATGGCTAGGGTGGCACTTGGCAAGGTTAGGATTGTCAGCAGGGGTGAGCACCTTTTTTTTTTTTGACAATGAAGACATGAAGGGTCACGAGTGACTTACTGCAACTCTCCTTCTGCGACAGTCGTTACAGGCGCCCAGCTTTCTGATGAGTGCGGCTTTCTCTCTCTGTTGCTGGGACAAAGGACCGGTTCGCCTCCTGCTCGCGCGGACCCGGTTAGAGACGTCGGAGCCATCCTTTACATGGAATATGGATGTTAAGTTAGGAGAGGTGTCGGCACTGTACGATGTGTTGCTTGTGTCCACGGACATATTGGTGGCAGCGGATGCCGCCGTGGCCTGAGTTGATATGGACGAGTTGGTGTCCTTCCTCAGGGGAGGAGAAGCCGACTGACCGGGGGTGGGGGGAGGTTGCTGTGACTGGTGCTGAGGAGTCGTTTGCTGCTGCTGTTGATGCTGCGGTGGCAATGACTGCTGTTGTTGGAGCGGAGACTGTTGTGACTGAGGCAGCTCATGATGAGACATTGAAGGTGAGCCAGGTTGGGGTCTGTTTCCAGACTCCTCACTGCCATTCTTCGGAGGCGCCTCCAACAGGTTCGGAGCCGGATGCATGCTTGCAAGTTGTGTTGTCTTATTCCCTTTGTCACAGCAGCAACTACCCTTGACCCATCCTCGGTGTGTGTTGGTGTAATTGTATGTGGCGGAAAAGGTGAGAGAGAAGAGAGAAGAAAAAAAGAGTTTCAAGAAAGGGTGGCTAGTGGAATTCCCGCGCCGCTTCTCCTCTCATACACACACACACACACACACACACACACACACACACTTGGCTCTGTCTGGCTGTCGCGCCTTTTCTTTGAAGTTGGGCAGATTGTGTGGTGGTGCCCCACCGAGATTCACCGACGCGAAAGAGCGAACAGAGAAAAGTGAGGGGTAAAAGAAACGGGTCCTCGGAGGCGGGGAGCAGCCAAACAGAGAATGCGCCGAGTGCAAAGGATGCCAATCGAGACCCGAAAACCGGAAGAAACCACCGCAGGGACGGTCGAGAATAAAAGAAGGACAATCAGACTTGGTTTCGGTGGACGACCGTCTCAATTCGAGGTGTGTGAAGGTGGGAGGATGAGGGCCGAGGCCAAGGTGCACGAATAAAAATAAGGTCGGTCGGTCAGGATTTAAGGGTACGTGCACCGAGCACCGGAGAGGGAAAGAGCGAAGAAAGCACAGGCCAGGACCCCCGGTAAGGTACGGCGCTGGGAATTGAGATCGGGAGGTGAGGTGGTACTGAACCTCTGGTCAGGTATGGAGTAGTGTGGTAGTGAACTGGTCGTTGTGGTGGAGGTGGTAGTGGACTGTTGTCACAGGTGGTAGGTACCACTACTGCGTAGTGTAAAACCCTCTCCAAGATGTCGTTTTGTGTGGATTTGGACGTTGTGGTGGGAGATGAGAAAGGCGACGAGGTATGGATACTTCTGCCAAGGTACCGATCAGTCCAGGCCGGGATGGGGACGGGAACGGGTGAAGGGGAACGGAGAAAGTTGGGGTGGAAAAGAGAGACATACATACATACAGTCTGGATGGACGGATGATAATCTGTTGACCGGGCCGGTACAACTAACCTCTCTCGACTTTATTGCAGCGAGAGATACACGGGAAGTAGATATGGCGGTTAAAAAAGCACCTGAGGGTACCGAGTATCGTCGACTGAGGTGAACCAAGTGACTTGCAGAGGTGTAGCCCAAGGCAGGAGAGAGAGAGGGACGAGACTGAGAGACGAGAGAGCCCTGCGACAGGGATCGTGGATGTTGTGGATTTTGGGTTCAGAGAGTTCGATACTTGGGCTTTGGTGCTGAGTGAGTGATCCGGGTGACTTTTATTGAGCGGGTCTGGGTCCGAGTTTCGGTCTGATGTTTTTTGTTGCTGCTGCTGCTGCTACTACTGCTGCTTGCCGATGCTGAGCGGTTTTGCTCTGAGCGTCTGATACTTTATAGCCGGCTTTCTCTCTATGTTCTGTTCGCCTGGTAATGAGGTCCAAGGTATATTGGAGATGCTCGTTGCTCAGGTTTTGTCGGTTTTTACTCTCAGCTTGCTAAGAAAGGGAGTTAGAGAGCGAGACACAGAGAGACAGAGAGAAGGAGCCAAGACGCGTGGTAGGTAAAGAAATCCCCGCAGAGTCGAGTCCCCCGGTCCTTTCCTCAGGTTTTCTGAGTCGTTGCAATGGCAGGTGTGGATATCTCAAGAGGACCGGGTTCCTCTTCTTTCCCAGCATCGCGCTTCACCAAAGTCTCCATCCGTGGATGAGTGTGAACATCATCATATTTTCTTCTTCACACAAGGTTTTCGCTCACCTCAACTCTCCGTTGCACCCTAAGTGACTACGTCCATGCGAGATTCAATGCAATATAAGCTGTGAGGTCTGAATGGCTCAATCGTTTTCGGGGAGATGGGTGTAGGCTGATAGGCACTTGAAAGTTGAAAAAGAAATGAAAAAGAAACCACGACAGACCGCGCGAGAAGAGGAATACCTAGGCACAAGGAAGCAGTCGTCGGGTATTCGTACGGAGAAGAGAGATGCAGGCGCGTTGTAGTAGGTCGCACGACGCAGCCCAGCCAAGCCCAGTCTAACTTCTAAGTCAGCTTCGATCTGGCCAGCCCACCTCACCTGCAACCTCGTGGTGCAAGTTTGTCTACCTTACATCTTCATCTGCATCTGCATTGTAAGGTAAGGTATGTATCAAGTACATCGTCTGGGCGGTGGTTGTTGGTCTGTCTACCTCAAGGTAAGGAAGGTACTTTGCCTCATGCTGTTTCTGAGAGTGACTTGGACTCAATCACTCAACCCTATGGAATGGAAGGAACTTGGGTGCACTCTTTCCTTCCCACCTCAACTACCTAACCTTGGTACATCTCGGAAAGGAAGCCGCACCCGCATTTGCACCAGCCACTGCATATTACACCAGCGTTCTTTCCCATCACCTAAGGCAAGGTAAACATCCATGGATAGGTAGCAAATCGAAAGTCGACAACCTCACTTGTCAGGCTGCGGAGCGCTTGACCCGGCACCGTTTTAATTTTTTTTCTTAATCCTTGGAGGGGAAGGAGGGGGGAACAGCGCCTGGCACGTCAAAGAAAGGGTCCAGGGGGGGCACCGGGGGGGGGGCTGGTGACCTTTCACCTCCACACGCGCACGCACCAGATTCTGCAAAAGGTGAGAGGGTGCGAGGTGAAGTGGGATGGGCAGTTTGCTGCGCCGTGGCGGGGACACCTTCCCTATCCAACACCTCAAGGTACTCCGTGCCGTCATTTTGGCAGGGAAGTGACTTTGTCCGACGGTGAGCTACCATGGCAAGCATGGAGGACGGGGGACCTGTCTCGGGTTGGCAGGTGAGAGAGAGGAAATACGACGGTTGCTCTTGCCGCCAAACCGCTAAACTGCCAATCCGCCGCTCTTTACTCCGAACCTCTTTTTTCTCCCATCGGCCTTTTCTCGTCTTGTCTCGTTCGCCCACCTTACCTTACCTAACCACATAACCTATCACCACTCGTCACCTTACCATCATACTGGCATACACAAGACCTTGAGCTACCTACCTTACCTTGGCCAGCCAGTTCTTGTCTGCTCCCCCTTCTTCCCCCGCGATCCACTTTAGATCTTAACGAGATGCTTGAATCGAGTAGAATTATGGGGTCCTGGCTGAAGCATCCCAAACTTCCAGCCATCAATCACCGCGACAGTGTCCACACCTTCAGCACTCTCCAAGGCAAGGTAGAACCAGTGTTGCATGAGATCGGAAAGGGCAGGGCAGAGATGTCGAGGGCACTAAAAGCTCCCTTCTCTTAGGCATGCACACATATTCCGTACACACACACTCAAACGGACTTCTTCTCGCAGTCCGATCTGGCATGGCCGCACTTAGACCCGATCAGTCGACAGATACGCACGATATTGAAAGACATCCGGGCATTCTCGCAGGATTCGAAGCCCAGTCAATAAAGCCCAGCCCAGCCCGTCAGATCAGTCGTGCGGCCCGGTCGCTGATCTTCAACGACCCAACATGCTCACCGACCAAGCAATGGTGTGAACGTCTGTCCTCGGTGTCTCGGCTGGGGGGCGTCTAGGCTCTAGCCATGTCCCGTCCGCTTGGCATGTGCGGCTTGACTACGGAGAAGCTCGGAAACCCAACAACAGCTGAGGAGATGCAAGTCAATGACCTTCGTCGTCGCATACACATTACACACACCTCGCGAGGTTCCGTGCGCTTCCATACAGCCAGTCGTTCTTCGGGTATTGCCTTACCCTGCCTCTTCACTGCCTGACTGATGGAAGCGAGGAACTGTATCAATACAGACGTACTCCGTACACATAGAGCAAATCATGACGGGAACGACAATGGGGAAGTACCTCTGGCGATGCAACACCAACCGGCCCTGGCAAAGAAAGACATGTCATGCGCACCACGTGGACCCTGTCCTGTCCCTGTCACCGTCTCCTTCACTTTGCGCTGTACGGAGTACGGATACGCTGTGCCTCCTCGTCTCATGGTCAGGTCTCGTCCCGCCCGCCCGCTCCCTGCTCTTCCGCCCACCGAACAACAAGATCGGGTAGCTGAGTCGCTGGCTCACCTTCAGGTTTCGGGCTGCAAGCCTGCAACTGCAAGTCTCCAACAACTGCCCACCAAACCTTTTGCTGCACTTGCAATGGATCCAAGCGGGGCTGTCAACCCCCACAGCCCTGGGCCAATGGCTCGGTTCCTCTTCTAATTATCCGCACTCTAGTCGGACATCAACAACAGCCCAATGCAGAGAGAACAATACCTATGATTCATTGGAAATCTTTAGACTCGAGATCAGAGCCCTATCTCGTTACGCAATATTTCAACAATCCATTGGTCTCCCCTTACGGATGTGCAAAATTGGACTTGAGGTTGACTTCCAGCTTGGGCTCGCTAAGCTAATTGGCTGGATGGAGGTGGCCCTCGACAGAGTCAACACCTCTCCTACTCACTCACGATATCCGCACCCGCTGCGCGCTGCTTGTAAGTCGGCCACAACCACCGGTTCCTCGCTGTCCCACGAACGACAACCCAATGCTGCGTCCATCCATCCATCCATTCATCCATCCTCTCAGAGTCTCACTTCTCTCGCCCATCTGTTCAACCAATGGAGTCTGGCTTCACCGGAAAATACCGCCAGCCTCACCGCAACTCTCTTTCCGATAGGTCTCCGCTCATCCCCCCACACTAGCACTCGAGTCTTTCTTTCTTTTGGCCTAACTCACGAATCATCATCCACTTCGCAATCCCGCTGCATCTGCACTTCCCCTCGAGCGAGATGAAGGCCGCAACGTTTTGCTGCATGCTTTACAATGCTTTGGTCTACTCAGATGGCCATACGATGCAACTACCTAAGTCCAAACATGCTCCCCCATGTCAAGTTTGTCAAATCGCAAGGATCACGGACGAAAGACGCTGGTGTCCATCACGTCGTTGCTTCTTGAGATGCCTTAGCTGGCACATGGCTGGCAAAGGCGCCAGTATTGAAGTCTTATTCTGAATTGCCAGCCACCCTCCGCAAGTTACACTGTGACTATGCCTCCATTGTGTGTATCAACGTTGCAACTTCGGCAATCCCATGGACAGAGGGCCGACGTCAAAACACCATTGCACATTCAGCCGGCAATTCTCCACTTCTACGGTATGCCTGTATTTGTCCTTTCAGACTCTCCCGCCGAGTCCGCGACCTTGCACAGTCAAGGTGTGTCTATGATTAGCGGCATATGCACGAAAGACGTGCGTACATACTGGTGGGATTCGCGCTTCAGATAGCCGTCGCGCCGTCTGTTCTTGTCTGCCTGCATGGCATGTGCAGGAAAAACAACATCGACATTTACAACCGAACCTCTCTTAGCTATGGATTCTCTACCGCCCCAGACTTTGAAATTTGCCATCTCAACTTGTCGATTTGGACTTTTGGAGTGATCCAACCAGCGCCACTGTTTAGCATACCTAACATCAGGATCGGACCGAACCACCTTTGTGATTGTCCATGGCGCCTGCCGTCCTTGCACAACATGAAAAAAGAGGGTGGCGGGAGCGGGCAGCGGGTGCCACATCCATCTCCTCGTCGGGACCCGGTGAGCTCAATGTCTCCACCCCTCCGGGCTCATCACTTGTCTCGGTCTGCATTCCTCCGGCCATTGACGATGCGACCAGGGCCGGGACTAGAAGGTCACTGGCTGACCTTGAGGCCCATCTGCCCATCGCCGAAGATTGAGCAATGAGGAAGAAAGGTGTCGAATCCCGCGCGGTGAAGGGTGAAGGAACGGCAGGATGGCGGATGGCAGACGCCAGACAGTCGTTCCACCAGCGGCCAGTGGGATTGGCCAGCCTCCGATATCGCCCCATTCCGCTTTTGGACTGGCTCGGGAACCTCCCGCCGACCGAAGCCGCTTCATCGAGGTGTGACAATGGGCGGCAACGCGGGCGCGAACGGTCTCTGAAGCGGTCGGCGCCCGGCGTCTAGCCGACTTGATGGACCACGCCTTCAGCCTCAGTCACCTGGCACACTTCGACTGGGGGGGGGATGTTGAATGTTGCTTCAGAACGTAAGACAAGCCTCGGCAGTTGCTGCAAAATGCGGGACTACTTATACAGTTACCCGCCTTTGCTAGCATTGCGGAGGTGACACACGGGCTCGCGTACCAAGTAGCCGGTGAATCGTTGTCGCTAGCCGTGGTAAGTTTGCGGCTCAACACTCACCTGACCGAGTCGCCTGCGATCCCAGACCGTAGTGACTGCTCGCCTCCGTCAGAGCGGACGCCACTCTCAACCTTGACTCAACCACAGGAGCATACTTTCGGCTGCTTGTGATATACGGACGACCTTTGTCCAGAGTTGCTTCTGAATATGGTCCATTACTGTCCCTGCTCACAGGAAACACCACGGTGATCATTAGCTTGACACATTGCGTGATGTCCTCGTGATGCATCTTCACATGCAACAGCTTGCCACGGCTTCAAGAATATCCCCCGTTGATTTGTCGTTCATCTAGAATCATTAGCATGTGAGATGGGTGAGAAATAACATCAAGAATCCAATATTCTGTACCGTTTCTCACTCTCTCGGTTCCCTTTCCGAAACATGACACATCATATCGAACACCGAAAGGATGATATACCCCTTACAGCAATCCTTTTACGTATCCACTGCTAGCCAAAATGGACTACGGATAAGCTGCCATAAACAACTGGCTCCCTTCTGTCCAAAGCCAGGATAAGACCATGTTGAGGATTGCTAATTCTGTATGATGGATCAGCTTGAGTAGGTACGCACGCGTAGCATCATGACCCCGTGGGAGTGAGGCGGCTTGAGAAGCAGTGGTGCGTTCTTGGTTTGGGTTTTGGCTTACATCATAATTAACCAAAGAGAAGAGTGAGAGGCTGCGAGTAGAAAAGCCTTATACAGAGTACCTATACGGAGTAACGGTAACCAGAATACTACGTTGCCTTGAGTATGTGAGTTTTGAATGATACAGACGTGATGAAAGACTATTTGTGGTGTCGCATGGATGTAACACAGCGGTGGCAATGTCATCTCAATACTTGCTTTACACCCTTCAAACCTGGTAGGCGATGTCTACTTGTTCCCTTCTGTCATTGTGCAGCTTTGCGAATTTTCTTGATACTTCTGAGTAGTGTCGCCCATGCAATTTTCTGGCGGGTTACTTGGAAACTATTCCAGTTCATAATACCCAGTTGTTAGTTCTTCAAGAATTTTAGCTGCGGTGATTTTGCGGTATAGATCGGGCTGTCTTCAACTTCACGAGGTCTCGTGGTGGGAATAGGGAGATTGGAGGACTTGAGGTTTTGACTTGAGGTTTTGTCTTGGCCATCAATTATTGGACTGGATGTAGATCAACAAGATCGTCCTTGTCTACTCACCTTACATCACCTCCCTTCTCGGTGACCTAGTACACTTGAGCGATTGCCTCTGCGTCATAGGGTCCAGACATACCTTGGCCTAAATGGCCTACGTCAGGGAGGCGTAACGGGTTGAAGTGACTTCTGCTTGTGGTGATGATTGGAACTCACGAAGCTAGAAGAGAAAGCCAAGCGCGAGGTTGGACATGGGTTACTCGACCTGCAATGGCCAATACCTCCTTTATTCACTAAACAAAATCCCAGTCTAGACAAATCTACTGCTGTGCTCGCATAAAAAAACAAGGGAGGGTTGAGAATCATGGGAACTCGAAACAATAATCGTCTTCTGGCGACCAGACCTTTTTTCGAAAGTTGGAGCCGGAAATTGGGTGAGGTATTCCTTCCAGCTACCGCTGATGGCGCTATCATGGCCTCGGATTGGGAGGCGAGGTGGAATAGGACTGTCGATCGTGAGGGCTCCCTCCCCTCCCCTGGATACCTAGAGCAAAGCGATCTTAAGACAAGTACTTTTTGATATACGATGGTAGTCTATAGGGCGTGTAGGGAGGGCATACTTGGTCAAAAGAAAAGCACAAGAAGGTGGATGCATGAATCCTACGAGGAAGATTGCTTTGTTCGCATTTCATTCTCCAGGTTAGCCGAGAGCAAAAGTACGCAGATGGGCTCGCCAGTTTTCTTCCTCGCGGTTCTCAAGTCTATCCGCGGCAGGAGCGCAGTCGAAGTTGTTTACCTCGTATACCGCGCGCCTTCCCTCGCAACCGCAGCACACGCAACACAACTCTGTCGATCTCACCATCACCACCACCAACTTGCAGACGCTCAAATGACAAAAACGCCACTTCAACACCGTATTTTGCCAATTCTGAATGCCATAAAATCAAAATAAAGTCATCAAAAAGAAAAAGATCTCTAGAAAATTTGTCCTAAAAGTTCGGTCAGGGTGTTGAACCATTGACCTATGAAAACCCCACCCCCCCAGGGGAATTTTCTGCTCAGTATTTAACCGCTCGGCTAATGCGTTCCCGGGGCGTCCCCCGGGGCTGGTATGCGTTTGACCAAAAATGTTGTAGATGTAGGGTGAGGGTGGGCGGTGTGGTGGTTGACCATCTGGGTGACTGAGGCCATAGTGTGGTGGCTTGGATGTTGGGATGAAAAGGGGCGGCTAGAGTGTGAATACGTGGATGGGCTGGAGTGGATGAGCCTGAGGTTCTAGGATATACGGCTACCTTTGATGAGCAGGTTCTTGAGTCCGAGGTACCAAGGGATAGAAATTACTTTCTAAGTGTTGTTTGACTCTGTTCTACCAAACAAGCAAAAAACAAAAACAAACATGCCGTCTATGATGGGCGCTGCTGGGAACCATCAAGCCTTATACTACCACCCCTAGCATCACAAAAAAACAGATAACGTCCAGCGTCTGTCTACCTTTACTCATTAAAGGGGCTTATTCGCAAACCCCAACTCCTTATTCCCACCATGAAACACCACAAACTGCGACTTTAGGAAAACATCCCCGTAAATCGCAAAAGGCAAAGCCGCAGAGCTCTGTATACCCCCAAAGCACGTCGTCGAAGTCTCAATCGTCTGCCCATCGACGGGAGCAAACTTCATAAAGTCGCCGGGGACGACGGCCTGATACGTGCCCATGTCGACAGTAAAGGACGGGATCTGGTCCTTGCAGTTGAAGACGAAACCGCCGTTGGTGGCGTCGTATTTGGCGCTCGCGATGCGCTGGTAGTAGGCTGAGACGATGGCATCGGGCAGGAGCATGAGCGTCGTGCCCGTGTCGGCGATGGCGGCGTGGGGGGCCGAGGTGGGCGCGCTGCCGTTTGAGCCGACGGCGAAGCCTTGGGCTGTGAATTGCCAGAAGCCTTGGGTTGTGTTGGCGGGGACGAAGGTGATGTCGCCGGTGTACTCTGTTGAGTCGAGGAAGCCAAAGTTGTAGTTGCCAGCTTTGTGATTTGGCGATTAGTTGAGAGTCTTTTGGAAGAGTTTCGAAGTGATATCTAGACTTACCTGCTGCCTTTTTGAGATTTGCTGTGAAAAGTGGCATGGCGAGGTTGGTCATGGCATTCTCGAAAAAGGTCTTCTGCTTGGTAGGCTGAACAGTGTTGATGTTGCCAAAAGCGAGCCCGACAAGACCAGATTGGTTCTTATTCCGAGAAAAGGACGACGACACCTGAGTAGCAGACTCGACTGCTTGGCTCTCGACGGTTACACCGCCGATCGTGACGGTGTCCATGTAGACATTACCTTGGGACGAGCTACCGTCGCCGTAAGAGATCGACCAGGAAGCGCCTTGGAGGACTTTGGCACTTGTGCTGGCGTTGATGTTGTACAATGCCTGCCCAGCGACTTGAGTTATCGGCGTCTCGCTGCTGAAGACCCATAGATCCGAAGATCCGGTATCGAAGTTGAGCGGGATAGTCTGGGGAGGTATGCCGATCTGGACAGGGCAGAGATATTGGCTGTCGAACTCGGCGGGAATCGCCGCAACCTCTCCTTCAAGACTATGAGCTTAACCCGCCTATAGAAGTCAACTTGTAGACTTACCACCTGGAGGCGTCTTCGTGCCGTTGCCTTTATTGCCTCCACCACCGGGAGCAGTGGTCGTGCCATTGCCCTTAGAACCACCAGCACCAGCATTGCCTCCTTTACCTCCCTTACCCTTTCCTTTGCCGCCACCCTTGCCCCCCTTACGGCCGCTTTTGCCTTTGCCTCCGTTCAGCAACCCCAGTTCGCCAAGGATTTGATCGATAAGCCCTAGTAGATCGTCGGGAATCTGCTGCCCAAACTTGGAGTAGGCTCTGGCCAAGGCGATGGGCCCTCGCCTGTTTCCATAGTAAAAGTCGGGATTGGGAGCCTGCTCAATTCGAAAGGCAGCACCACCCAGGGTAGAAATCTCTATTTTCCGAGGCGCCGCATCTACTAGATGAGAAGCAAAGGGAATGAATGCTGCCACTGCAGCTGGCTTGGTAAAACGCATGGCCACTTGAAGGAAGAGAAAGGTCTGGCGAAGGAGTGAAGCCAGATAGGAAGCTCACAGAGCTTTCAACAAACAACGGTCTAAGAAGAAGAATAACAGTACGAAGATAGTGACGCAAGGAAAACAAAAGGCTTGGAAGCGCGGAGCGTTCTGGGGAAATAGGCACACAAGCTTCTGCCAAGTTCGCTTACCATTGCAGCAACGCATAGATCGACCTTTCTCAGCCGTTTCGAAATGCTCGAATACCTAGTCACCAGTTGGATCGTCATCCAGGCAATGACGAATCGCGAGACGAAGGGAGAAAATTCCACTTTCCGGGCCTGGCGACGGAGGACCTGATGTAGGCGCCAGGGGTTGAATCGTTCGAGTCTGCCCGCCATCCGGCGAGTCGACAGTCTCCCAAAGAGGCGCATCCGTAGACGACCTGCGACAGTCGATCATTCAAATCATCTCAAAGCGTGATTCCTCGCGGACACTGTACGCCGGAAAGTGTGAGGCGGCCTCTATGGCCGTATGCTTGGCTTCCGAAACACTGTAAGTCGGGCATGCGACCCCTGTCCGCAAGGTCAACCAAGTCGCGATGCCGAACTTCCGGAACCACTTGTTGGTTCGCCAAGCCCCTGTTCAGAAGGCGCAAACACGTCTGGCAAGTCCAACACTCAACTTGTGATGTTGAACGAGGACACCCGTAGCGTGGGAAAACCAAAAAATTGAGATCGATCATCTGAAGTTGCTCAGAGACATGCGATGAAATGGGTGGGAGAAATAGATTGCGATACATCTTGATGGTTCAAAGTCTAATACCTAGATGGGGGAGAACAAGGGATTCTGTGAGGGTGTGGCCCAGGTCTGACAAGATTCATGCAAAACTGAAACCGCTCTGTCTTCGGCCGAAATCCCGGACATGTACAACGGTTGTAAGTATTTGGCATCACAGAGTTACAGTGATTCAAGAA
This sequence comes from Colletotrichum salicis, assembly GCA_001563125.1. Lineage (NCBI taxonomy): Eukaryota > Fungi > Ascomycota > Sordariomycetes > Glomerellales > Glomerellaceae > Colletotrichum > Colletotrichum salicis. The sequence goes on along the minus strand of JFFI01001150.1, from coordinate 62,167 downwards.
AAAAGCCGTTCATTGCTACCCATATCGGACTGCCAGAGAAGTCGCTGTTCCCTGACGTCGGAACAACCGACTTCCGATGGACGACCAGCCCGAGTTGTGACTAGAAAAACTTGAGGTAGTCAGCCTGTTGATAAGGCGTGTCCAAGAGACGTCGTCAAGTTTGTTGATATGAGAAACAAGCGAAGGATAGTGCCGTCGCTTGGCGTGGTCGATCTCTGCAGGTTAATCTCTTCAAGGTGTCGTTGCCTTGATTTTCCGTCCAAGATCCTGTTAGGACGAATCTTTCTCGCCAGGTATTGGCCATCCAACATCAAGCTCTCGGTTGACTGGACAATGCTATTTCATCGGAATTTCGATGATTCAGGGATCGAGGAAGCGATGGCCCATGGGAGAACACATGGGTAAGGTGATTGAATGGTGGCTTGACAGCTGCTGGATCAAATCTTCAAAAGGTGGGAAAGTTCAAGGTGGAAGCAGATTCCCGAGCCAGGTTCGCCCAGGGTGCTGCTTAGTCATCACATGTCAACATACCTTACCCCGCCACCCCACCTGCCCGCCTGAATTTCTGCAATTTGCCAAGAGGCAGTGACAGTCCAAGACTCACCGCCCGACCCTTCCTCCCCCTATCACCGAAAGGCATCAGGACTCCTTACGCGTCTTCGTACGTGTCAGCCACTGCTTACGATGCGAATGACTTCCTTTCCATGTTATTCTAGTGAACTCTATCCATGAGTAGCTTTTGACTGTAATTTTCTTCGATACCCCGTAACTCGTTGATTTCTGCTGGTTTTTCTTCATTTCCTTGCGACGATTTAGGGTCTTTCCAAATTCCCTCCTTCGCATTTGCATTTACGACTACGCAACGACTACGACTACACGAAGACACACAACGATACACGTCGATAGGATGGCGCCAGAACACGATGCTCTCATTCTATCATTCTCCCACTTGCCGGATTTCCCGCGCGCCCCTGATGCTCTCCAAACGCTGAAGAAGGTGGCCTCCTTGGTCAAGCCCATCATGCGAGTTCGAGGGTGGAAGGTGGGAGAGCTAGCCGAGTTCTACCCAGATCAAGCAAACCTTCTTGGTATGTCAAACGCCCGACGGTGCCATCTGTCTACTAACCATGGTGTACTCAGGTCTCAATATCAACAGAGGCCAAAGAATTCTTGTACGCTTACGTTATCCCAATGACCGATCACTCTTCCTACCTATCGAGCATGTTGTCGATACGATGCTTCACGAACTATCCCACATTGTATTTGGACCACACGATGGCAACTTCCACGCGTTGTGGAACCAGCTTCGAGACGAACACGAGTCGCTCATTCGAAAGGGATATACGGGTGAAGGGTTTCTATCCGATGGACACCGCTTGGGAGGCGGCCGGATACCTATGCATGAAGCTCGACGGCTTGCTAGAGCGTCAGCCGAAAAACGTCGCACTCTGACTAAGGGGTCGGGCCAGCGTCTTGGTGGCTCTGGACCCAGCATCGGGTCTGATATTCGGCGAACCATTATGGGCGCAGTTGAGCGCAGAAATAGTACGCTGCAAGGATGTGGTAACACGAATCACAATGACAGAGAGATCCAACAAATCTCCGAGACAGCTACAAAGAACGGCTTCCGTACGCAGGCCGAAGAAGATGCGGCCAACGAAGCTGCGATAGCGCAAGCTCTTTGGGAACTGGTGCAAGAAGAAGAGCGTCAGCGGTATGGTGGCTACTTTATCCCGCCCACAGCGCAAAATCCTACTGGAAACGGGGGAGGGTCCGTAATGGGAGATCACGAAAACAGAAGCAGGAGTGTTCCTCCGCCGATCCCAGGACCAGGAACAAGACCCCCATCGGTACCGAGGCCAGAGACTCGGCCACCAGTTGTGTCTGCACCGGTGCCCCAACCGGCTCCGCAACGGTGCTGGACATGCGGAGTCTGTACCCTCCATAATCCTGCGAGTTTCTTGTGCTGCGATGCGTGCGGCACAGAACGAGGTCAGGACCCTCAGCGTCAAGTGTGGACACCAAATGCCGAAAAGCGCGAGCGCGAACGTCAACGGGCAGCCATGGCCGCAACGGCGGAAAGCACGACACAGCCTGCCACCATCGATCTCACAGGTAGTCCACCCAGAGCCAGTAGCAATAGGAATACTGGCAGCAATATTCAACGCCCCGAGCCAGTGAAACCACTAACCTGGCAATGTTCGTATTGTGGGACGATGATGGAAAGGCAGTGGTGGACGTGTTCGACATGTGGAGTGATGAAAGACAATTCACTCTGAGAGAGCGGGGAAGAGGCGAATAACATGGACGAACCCCGGCAGCAAAGGAACGAGGAGGGCAGCGCGACACATGAAGGGGTCCTTTCTCTGGATCCTCAGGGTCCAAATGACGAAATGGCCGATGATACCCTTGCAAGCGAAAGAATTTTGCAATGCCTGCACTGCATCATGTCGTCTATTGCTCTAAGCGATAGATGTAAGGCTGCGTTTCGAAATCGAAACGGAATGACATAATATCTCACGACGTCGAGAAACGAGACACAACCCACAACCTATTGTGACCTAGTGCTACGCTCCCACGGCTGACAAGCAAAGTAAACGGGGGAGAAGTCGAGTCATTGTCTGGATGGCACACGGGCGGCATGCACACAGCACATGTCAAGACAAAGATGCGCCATGATATGTAATCTTTGAGTGGCACGAGCGAACTACACTCGAGCTACACTCGTTCTGTCGACGAGGTTTGATGACTTCTGGTTGCGTTCTGACAGTTCGGGAGAGACGCCGACTACCAATCAAAGCTGCTTATGCCATGATGACGTCAACAACGGGCAGAGCAAACACGGTGACACGCTCGGGCAGCAAAGCTCTGTCAAAACAAGGGTGGTGCTGCACCAGGATGATTGGTTCTCACCACCAAGGCCAGGGTCAGATGATCTGCGTTGTACCACGCAGCTTTGGAGCCTTTGGTGGCACTGAAGGCGCACCGATATGGAGAAGACGACCAGGGCCCTGGTGGTGTCTGTGGCCATCCCGGTCTAGGCGGCTTGAGTGCCTGCAGGCTAGACCCGTTCGAGTTGGAGATCTACGATCGATGGAGAGACCGTGAGGTCTAGATGCAGGGCAAACTTGTCACCGACAAACGCCAGTCGGAAATAGTCAAAGCCCAAGTCTTTGCGTTTATCCGAATCCAGCGTAGTAGCCATCACTTCCAAGTATCGAGAGCTTGTGAGTGGATGAGCCAATGCGGGATAAAGACTCACCGAGCGATGATCTGTGCCGCATTCACGGAGGACCAAGCGAGGCAGCAATACCCTCGGATATGCAATTGAAGAGCATTCGCGACAACATAGCATGATAGGCTGTCTACAGCGGCACCCGAGGACACTCAGTCTAAACTACAGGCGATGTATGGACGAGGACAGGCAAACGTCACACGTCTCAAACCGAACCGGCGGGATCGCCCGGACACGCAACGGGTATAGAGGAGATTGCTGCAGTCACCTCCTCGTCTGTCATTATGGCCTCATTTTGCTGCGGCAGATGTGAACAGCTCACGGGATTCCAACGGTGCAATAGACTCAACAATCGATCTATCACTAGTCAATTGATGGAGAGAGATCAGCTTGCGACAAGGGTGGCAGGCAAGACCACGCTTAATTGCAAGCTCGCTACCAAGCTGTGTCTTTCTGAGGGCCTACGAATACACGGACGTTGATCCCCAGGCTTTAGCTAGCGCCAGACGTTTCCCATCAGCTGTCGATGCCAGTTCACCAACTGTTGGCCCCTGGTCGAACCCCATTGCGATGACAGGCAGAGCCTGAAAGACCTCGAATATCACAGACGACTCGGTTTGACCGTGGATCGGTTCTAGAAATCAGCGTGAGACTGCCAGGAACAAGCGCAACATTCTGTCTGGCAATTAGGAAGAGACTGAGACATTGGCGGAAGCAGCCCGTGGCTGAACCAATTCCTCGACGGTTGGGGGTGCCGAGCGACACACACCTGATGGACCCGGCCAGACACGCGGATCGCAGCAAGACAAAGAAGGGATCAGCAAAATGAGAATGTCGCTCACGAAAGAAAAAAAAATGTCCCGAACGGCGACCAGGAGGATGGTGGTGGTGGTGTGTGCTATGCCTCTCTTAGGGTCGGGGTCCCTCTTTGCAGCGGCATGGAGCGCCAATCTTTACTTCACTTGGGGCAAATTTTCATTCTTGCTAGCTTTATCGAGTTGACCCATCCGCAGACGCCCCATCGTGTCCCTTATTCGAGGTTCGCCTCGTCGGTCGGGGATCCTCTTCTGCCGTCATCGTCGTTGGATTTCATGGCCCACGCAGCAGCAAGGCAAATGTTGGACAGGCACATGGTTCGATGTCTGTCGGGGGCCTCGGTTTGGGCAGCACGACAGCAGAGAGGCAGTGGGATTATGATATCCATCATAGTCCGATATTGGCCTATCTCTCAATGGTGGGGAACGGGCTGGACAACACATCGAGAACACGAGCCTTGCGTTGCGGGAGCCTCAATCCGTCGTCCGGGCTTGATTAACATTGTGGATGTTTGTGGGCGTACGCCGGCAACAAGACGGGAGGAGATAGTGCCATGCGCCTGGAAGGGCGAGATGCAGAGGATGTGAGGCGGTTTAGTGCATAATGTGGGTGTATTGTGTTGTTACATGAAAACCGACATTGGTGAGAAGTGGGAGAGTACGAAACTACTGTACCGTACCAAAGAACGACAAACTGCGGCTTCTCGGATGAGGTACGTGATTGACGGACGAATGGCATGGATTGGGTCGCAAAGACGAACGGGAAGATCCCACGCGGGAAGGGTCTGGACAGAGTTGAAACATGGAAGCAGGTCGGCGCTCGCGGTGCCTGGTGTCTCGAGCTGTTTCTTGTCCAGGGGAATCCCTCACGGAGAGCCTGGATAGGAAGTGAATGTTGGAAATGTCGGGCGATTTTAATGATGAAGAAGTGGGAAAAGAAGGCAGAGCGACAGGCATTACGAATTTGACCGGCTGGGCAGAAAGGAGCATCGCTGCCATGGCCGCCATCGCTGGTGCCTCAGCTGTGGGCAGACCGCAGGTCGAGCGAATGATCAACTCCGTCCGTACCTCCCGTGTATTCATTCGAATAGGTACCGCCGTTTCCAGAATCCCAGCGGGCAGGTGCTACGGCCCACTGAAGGACAGTGAGTTTGAAGGGCGTTACGGGTGGTGGCCAGCCATGGAAAGCGCGGAAACTCCACTGCAGACCGCTCAATGTGCCTGTCCTGACTCATCCTGGATCATCGAGATGGATGAGAGCGTGGTACTTGCTAGGGTGGCTTAGGTAAGGTACTTGGGGATACGTACCTGGACCCGAAATCAGATTTCGATGCCTTCCTGATTGAACTTGTGCATCCCCCATCCACTTTCCCATCCACCTCATGGCCAACTAAAGAGCCTGCCTGGAATTGAGAAGTACCTTCGTACCTCGCAGGTCCGGATACAAGGATACCCGGAGACCTGAGGGTGTGAGGTACTTGTTGTGCCTGACATGATATGCAGCAAAGAAAGGTACAAGTTCTCGTACCGTTCAAGTCCCGTCCCTTGCAACCCCCGTTTCTCGCATCCAATCCCGTTCCCCGTTCCCCCTCTGGCCACCGCCGCTGTCACAGCATATGACGATCCCTCTCTCCCTGAGCACTTCTCACGCGCGCGCGCTGTCTTTCGCTCGCTCTGGAACTCTCAAGCGCATGGAATCAATCCAACAGGAGGAATGGGATTTCCTCTGGTGTGCTAAGTTATCGCCTCTTCCCCGCCCACCGGCACAAAACTCGACACATTGGATGCCCAACGGCAACAGCACCAAAGCACACAGCACGTCACAGTCAGTGGGAAGAACGAGAGCGAGCAAGAGGCGGCGGTGGGGGATCCCAAGGTGTGATTCGCATCCAGCAGAAACATTGCCCAGTCCGATTTGCCTCCACGTTTAGCCCTCCTTGACCCTTGTGCCTTTCTTTCCCCTCAACCTCCTCTCTGCCGTCCGTCTGTCCTCGTGTGCTTGTATCCGTAAGGTAGCAGTAATAGTGACTATTGTGTAGAACATAACCCGCAAGCTCAATGATCAATTCACTGTCCCTACGGAGTACTTAGTGCCAGTCTAGTCCGGTTCTGGCCCATTTGTCCCACCGCTCACCCACTACCACCACTTCTTGGGAAATCCCCCTCCCCCCAGTCCCGGTCGCAGTCCCATCTTACCTGTACTTGTTCCCCCAGCTCAGCTTTGGTGTCCATGTTCCTCTCCTCAAGTTACCTTACGGATACCCAAGCACTCCGAGCTACCTTACAAGGCCCCCCCAGACGTTGCATGGGTTCGACCACCACTCCTCCTGCGTCCGTCTTGATGCTTGATCACCGACGACACCACTAAGAAGGGTAAGGTAGGGGAACCATATTCACTCAAACAAAGTTTGGACTATGACGACCCTATCCCTTGTCCTTTCCTCGCCTGTCTGGTCTGTCGCCTGTCTGCCAACCCTGACTGTACCTTCACCCCTACGGAGAACCCTACCTTGGGTTACCTACTTCGTACACACGCTTCACCACCTATTCGTACCTACAGTCAGCTCGGTCCTATCTTTTGCATTGAATTCCCATCTTCCATCCTACAGTTTGGTCTATTCAGTCTGATCTGTTCAGGTCTGCTTAGCTTAAGGATACCCTTTGGTTTGTCCCTGCTCTGTCTCTCTGCATCTACGGATACCTACCCATTCTCTCCGCCAAACAGTCCATTGTGGGTGAGCTTGATCCCCTTCTTTTGTTGCTTCTCCTCCAAACCCCCTCCTCCCTCCGTCATCCAGATACCTACCCTAGATCCAGTATCCATCCGTACCTACTCGCTTTCTGCTCTTTCTCTCTTTCCCGTATGCCCCCTTTGGAGCCAAGACCCAGGGCGCACACGACTCCTGCAAACTACTGCATACCTCACTGGCGTCTGTCTGTAGCTGACGAGCGGCAATTGTCCCTTCGCTTCGTCAACCTCAACCCCGTCATCTCGCACCTGCTTTTTTTACTTGCTTTTGTACTTACATTTGGTGTTTTGCTTGCCATTGCCATCCCCATCTCACCGTGGCGTTTCAAAGCAGCTTTCTTTCCCTTTCTTACCTTCTTCTGCGCTATGTTCTAGACCTCCCCCACACCACTTCCGGAATCCAAGCCGCCATCCGACCACTTCGATCCTCTTCGTCTGCTCGTCTATCCATCCGAGACTACCTACCTTACTACACGACACACACACACACACACACACACACAAACACGTACGTCCACTCGTACTCACACTCTCTATCCCAGGCCTATCTTAGTAAGCCCCTGCCGCTCTTGCTTGTTGTCGCACTTGCACCTCTCTTTCCCCCTCCTCCGACTTTCATCTTTGCCGCCTCTTTTTCGAAGCCGCCGTTTGCAGTCGAATTCAACCCGCGCGGGAATCTCTACACCAGCACCCCAATATTATAACCCTTCGCCTTGGCCGGTGCCCAATACCTTAGCTTCCCGGCCCTATTTGCGCCTTGGACAGCCCGGCCAACCCCAAGCCTCCGTTGTCGCTTATGCCCATTGCCACTGCTTGTTGCTGCCGCTTTTCTTCCCGCACGAAATCGGGAGGCTTGTAAACTAACGGACAACAAGAAGACGAAGGGCGCTTGAGCTTTTCTTCATCCTCCAGTGCCGAGACTGCGCCTCGACTGCTCACAATTAGAGCACATTCCCAACGAAGCGTCTATCCGGAGACGGGTCTTTACTCCGGCGGTCCAGAACGCACGCCCTCCACGCAGACAAGGCGCCGCGCCATGCTCTGCCCCGCCTGCTACTCCCCCACGATTCTCTAGCATTCTGCCGCCGCCGCCGCTTGTTACGTCCTGGTCACTGCCTGGCTGCTCACCGACAAACCTCCTTCCAACTACTCCGGCTCGGTGGGCACTCGACGAGGGTTGCAACTTCATCTCCCACCGCGCCCGAATTTCATCTCCGTAAACCTAACATATTCCACGCTTCTATACCGAAGTTCACCTGCGAGCCGCAGCTTCCCATGCGTGGGTCACCGCCGAAATGCCACCTCCCGAACCTGTTATCACCAGCAGTCATGCTCGAGGCAGCGGTCCAGTAGTTTCACCTCTCAAAACTGCAGTACCGTCCCAGAAACCCAGCCCTCCAGGATCACGGCCTTCCACCGGAGAGAGCGGTTTCAATTTTGACGCATCACCATCACCACCAGAAGACTTCGGCCCTACACGTAGCGATGGCGCTCCGAGTACAACAAGCAGCGGCCGCTTCTTCCGCGAGAACTTCAAGATGGGATCCGGCGAAGGCAAACGGTCACACTCAGCTAGTCCCTTTCGCATATCGATGCCCTTTATCACGCCCGGTCAGCTCGCTTTCTCCGCAATGCAATATTTGCCAGTCCCGATACTGGTCCTGAATAACCTCAAGACCGTAGTGCTTGCCAATGAAGCCATGGGAAGGATGCTTGGGATGACAAATGATGCGGCCGAAGACAGCTCATACGTTGCCGAGAGGCTGCGGGGGCAGTCCTTATCCCAGGTTGGTATCGACATGATTCAGGAAGGTCGTCCAGTCTGGGTCGGATGGGAGTCGTTTTTGGATTCCCTCGTGCTCGAAATGGGCGCAAACCAGACTTCAAAGGATGCGGCGGATATGTTCGCACAAGGCCAAGGTGGAGAGGCGACGCCGACCCCGGATACACTCGCCCCGCCATTACCGGACCACCCAACGGGTCCATGCTTGGTCAAAGATGCCGTGGTGGATGTCATCATTTCCCGCAAAGAGTTGGGGAAACCGGGATTCGATCCTCGGGCTAAGGGGGCATTGGACCATCAAGTCTACGCTAAAATGATTGTGACAATATGGGAGATTGAAGATCACCAAGTATACTTCACTCTAACTTTCACCAGCACCAACTCCCCGCCTACCCAACCGGCCCCAAGCCGCAAAGCGGTTGCGCGGCCGAATATGTTGGAACAAGCAGATCGCAAGACGATATCCAATTCGAACCCGCCCTCCGTCAGCTCCAGCCACGATTCTAGTTCGCCATCTTTCCGCGTAAGCCCAAGCGCCGTATCACTCTCGTCGAGTCCATTTCCCCCGATGGGTCCCCCGTCGACAGCCGTACACGCGAGCTCGCCCTCGATTCTGCAGAAGATGATGCTCATGAAAGACGCATTACTTGACAACACAGAAATGCCCATCCTTGCGATGTGGAAGGATGGAAGCGTGACATTCCCGAATCGCGCCGCTCGAACATTACTACGGCAAGAAAGTGACTTGGAGAAATCAGCAGACGGATTTGATCTACTTCCGGGTTGGACTATTTGGGATCAGGATTTTGAGAGGGAGTTGGACGTGAGCGAGTATCCCATTTCGATCCTACTGAGAACGGAGACGCCTTTCAACAACATGCGCGTTGGCATGATTGACCATTCGAAGCACAAGATTGTCTACGATGTACTAGGGGAGGCGATCAGAGATGACAGCACCGGCGAGTTTATGGCTGGCGTTGTCACCTTCAGAGATATCACCAAGATGAAGGAAGAGATTGTCGAGATCAAAGAGAGGGACGAGGAGCGCTTCAAGCTAATATGCGACACCATGCCTCAGCTGGTCTGGACGACTAAACCAGATGGATACCATGACTTTTTCAACACACGATGGTACTCATACACGGGGCTCACTCCGGAGGAGTCAATGGGCTTGGGATGGAAGCATCCATTCCATCCGGACGATATACCGGAAAGCGCTAGGCGATGGAAGCACTCTCTGGAAACCGGCAACCCTTACGTTACAGAATACCGGTGCCGCAGTAAAACTGGCGAATGGAGGTGGATGTTGGGAAGAGCTCTTCCGCAGAGGAATAAAGCGACAGGCGAGATTGAAAAGTGGTTTGGAACTTGCACCGATGTCAACGAAAGCATCGAGGCCAAACTCGTAGCCAGAAGTACCCGACAACAACTACTGAGCGTTCTTGCGCATTCTCAAGTCACCATCTTCACCGTCGATACCAATCTCAACCTCACCATGCTCGAGGGTGCGCTGATGTGGGACAGCAACGGGGATGACAATGCCGCAAACCAACCGACTTGGTTTCTTGGCCAAAACATGTACGAGGTCTTCAACCGACTCAACCCTCAACTCAAGACTGGGGAACGCCCTAAATTCCTCCGCCCCGTCGAAGACATATTGGCAGGCGGAAAGACGGAAGAGGTGGCAGAGCACGGCATGGACGGACACTGGTATCGGACGAGATTCTTGCCTATTATCGGCAAGAAAACGAAAGAGGCCATCGTCAGCAACGAGACCCGCATCGAAGGCGTCATTGGTGTCATTATGGATGTGAGTGAGCTCAAGGAGAAGGTCGAAGATTTGGAGGAAGAGTCTCGGGAGAAGAAGCAAGCGATGGCGAACGAGGCGGCCGCAAAGGAAGCAAACCGACTAAAGAGCCAGTTCCTCGCCAACGTAAGTAAACTATGCTACTGTGGCCGTGGAATCATGGCTGACAAGTTGACAGATGTCTCACGAGATCCGAACGCCCATTACCGGCGTCATCGGAATGGCCGAGTTGTTGAGGGATATGGAACTTGACGCCGAACAGACCGAGTACGTCGAAAACATCCAGAGGTCGGCGAATGCTCTCTTGACGGTCATCAACGATATCCTCGATTTCTCAAAGGTCGAATCCGGACGTCTCGACATCGAAGAAGTCCAGTTCTCGCTTTCGGTCATTGTCACTGATGTCAGGAAAATGTTGAGTTTTGCTGCGGAGCGAAAGAATCTGGATTTCCGATCCGACATTTCGAAAGAGATTGAGCGCGATCTGGTCGTCATTGGTGACCCTGGTCGTGTACGCCAGATCATTACGAATCTTTTGACCAACAGTATCAAATTCACCAACCAAGGTTATGTCAAGTTCTCGGTGCAGAAGGAGAAGGAAACGTCGGATAGCATCATCGTCAAGTTCATCGTTGAAGACAGCGGCATCGGAATCGAGGAAGAAGTGCGGAAGAAGCTTTTCCAGCCCTTCAGCCAAGGAGATTCGTCTACGGCGAGAAAATTTGGTGGCACGGGCTTGGGTCTGACGATTTGCAAGAACCTTTTGGAGTTGATGCACGGAGAGATGACGCTGGAGTCTGCTCTTGGTAACGGAACGGTGGCAACATTCTGGGTGCCCTTCAGCAAACCCCAAAACCAAAGGGCACCGCTCGTCGAAATTGGCTCGCTTCCGGACAGGCTACAGTCTGAAATGAGCGTCTCGTGTCACAGCTCCGAGTTTGAACAGCTTCTGAACACGCCTCCTGCCTCTGGCGAGTCCTCGCAATTCCTCACCGACAAACACAAGTCTCTATCACGGCGACTATCGGTACGAACACCACCGGCTTCGGACGAGGAGTTGTTGCCGCATGCTGAACGTGCCAAAATCCGAATTCTCGTCGTCGAGGATAAGTGAGTGCTTCTCCAGTGGCTACGTCAGAACTCATGCTAACGGTTCCCTAGTGCTATTAATCAGCAAATCGCAACCAAGACGATTGTGAAGCTTGGTTTCACGGTAACAGCAGCGTGGAACGGAAAAGACGCCCTCGAGTACATGTCGGCAGCCCAGCAAGGCAAGCACAGCAAGCCGGACATTATACTGATGGACGTGCAAATGCCAGTCATTGACGGCTATAAATGTACGCATCTCCTACGCCATCACCTACCGTACAAGGCATACGTACAAGACGTACCGATTGTGGCCATGACGGCATCGGCGATCCAAGGTGACAAGGAGAAATGCACTCGAGCAGGAATGGACGACTATCTCGCCAAGCCTGTCAAGAGCAAGACGTTGGAAAGGATGCTTGTCCGATGGAGTTTGATGAAGAGGTCGCAACAAACAACATACAGGGAGTCGGATGGATCCATGTCTGATTGCTCAGACACAGCTGCACACTGCAGCAACGCCGATATCCCCGGCGTAGCACATGATCACCCAGATCCTACACCCCCCAATTCGACAGAAGCTGTGGCGCCCTCGAGCCGCCAACGAGAGCAAAGCCAGGAGACAGATCGTGAAAGTCGGGGCGATCCGGTCACACCTAGGCCTCTTACCAGGAATAACTCCTATGAGCCGTCACCGTTTGGCTCTCCAAACGTGGCGGAATCCATCAAGCCAATCAGGCGCTCCGAAACCGACGAGCTTGCTTTACAAGCACAGCAAGGCAAGCTGATGGAAGCCGCAGGTGGGAAGAAGCTCCCGCGACGGGGAGAATCCTTCCAGACGGTGGTAGCTGGCGATTCCTTGACTGAGGAAAACGTGGAAAAGTTGGAAAAAGAGGAACACAAACGGAGGTCATAGACGTGGAGGAGTTCTCACAGCATCCTACGGGGTTTTCAAGTACTTACCAGGGGAGACATTTACTACTACCACAGCGAGGTGCATGGCGCCCGGTCACTGTATTTATGCTTACAAACGTAACATCGAGAGGCTGTACATATGGCAGCAGAGACATCGGGAAGGATGAGATCAGGGGACACGACGCGACAGGTCATGTTGCATCTTGGCATTTCGATCGGCGCATAAGCGGGCGGGGGGTTTGGATTTTTTTGAACCGGAACCCGAAAAACGAAAGAGCGGCATACGGGCGAAACGAATCTCGCCAGATAGCAATGGTTTTGTGGTTATACATATTTCGCCGGAAATTATAGAACGGTGGGGGGGGGGTCGAGGGTGTTGATGAGATATTCTGCTGCCTGCTGCTTACGAGCCCAGGTTTGTTCTCTAGTTTACAACTCTAGTCGATAATGACTAAAATCACACTTAGTTTTAACTACCTGATATTTCCTGACCTTGTGCTCTCATGGTGGTTGTTGTGTGATGAGATGCGGGTGGTTTGGGGGGTATGTGAATTTGCAGGGTGTTGGATGTTCAGGGAGTCGTTGTTGTTTTCTCAACGGATGCTTTCACATAGGGAAGCGAAGTGAAACCGAATGAGAGTTTGTTGGTAGATCGGATCTAGTTTTTTATCGGTGGAAGTGAGGTACCCGAGCGTGCCGTGGATGGGATGACGAATTTTGGGGAGGGAAGGGGGGGAAAGTTCGGAGTCTGATCCGGTGGGTCATGGGTAGGGGATGCTCGTCTACGAGGTATGCTCAGGGGTGTTGTATGGTGTACGGTAGGTAAGGTGGTGTGGTATGCGGGTGATTGTTGTTTAAAAGAGTTTCGGAGCTTGGGGTGTTGGGTGGGAGGTTTGGTGCAAGGGCTGTGCTGGAGGAGAGTGACTTCGTATCTTGGATTGGCCCTGCTTTTGAGTCGGAGTTTAGGAAGGGGAGGGGGGGATGATGGAGTTGAAGAAGAAGGTTTGGATGTCTCGCTGGGATGGAGGTTCCGGAGGGCCGGGTCGGGAAGGGGGGGGGGTTGAGGTGGATGGATAAGTCAGGTAAGGTAGCTTGTGTGGTTTATGGCGATAATTTTATCTTGCTGTTGTTGTGAAGGATGATGGATCTAGATACAGTTTTGACCTGGTTTTGGGCCTGAACGTTACATGCTGATACTCTCTACCAACTCTCCGCTCCCATGTGAGTTCCTCAGATCAACTCACCTCCTACAACTTATTCAGAAGCCCCGCAAGTTCAACACTCCCAATCCTAACCCCCGGATCCCTCTCCAACATCCTATCCAGCAACACCTTCTCTCTATCCCCGCTACTACTCAACGATGTCCGCAGCTCTTCAATCTCATCTAACCATGCCTCCATCTCTCGTTTGACAGCTTCATCTTCAAAAACGTGCGGAAGGATCCAGGAGCCAGCTGGGAGAGGGATATATCCAAAGCAGAAGAGCATCGTGATACCCAGCCCCCAGATATCAGAGGCGTGGGACTTGTGGCGGTGGAGGAACTCGGGGGGTGCGTAGGAGGGTGTTCCGGAGGGTGTCCAGCCGTTTTGGGGCAGGGTGGACGGGGAGGAGAGGGCAGCGCCGAAGTCGATTAGGACTGCGTGGGGTGGTTGGTAGGTACCTTGGTGAGATGAAGCATGGGGAGAGGGAGAGAAGAAAATTATGTTGTCTGGTTTGACGTCGTCGTGGATTATGTTGCAGTTTTGGTGGAGGTGGGATAGAGCTGATGCGATTTGGGACCAGATTGCGTGGGCTTCTGAGGGGAGGAGGGTGCAGATGGAGGTGCTGGGGTTGATGAACTTTTCAAGGCTGAGGCCTGGTTCGTGGCGGAGGGTTATTGTTGGTGGGGAGGGGGAGGAGTGGAGGGTTTGGGATATGTTTGGCTGTTGGGTGTGTAAGTTGGGATAGAAGTGAGGTCAGATATGAGATATGAGATTGTGGTTTGAGGGGGGGAGGGAAGGGGAAGAAAAGGGAGGGAAAGATGGGTACGTACGTGACCTCTGGCGAGGTTTAGAGCTTCAATTTCTTTACGCCAGCGGTGCAGGGTTCTTGGGTTGTCGGGGAAGGTGAAATTTTTGAGGACTGCTGGGATGTTGTTGTATGTTGTGGATTCGATTACGGAGTGGTATGTTGTTGTGATTATATTCGAGGGTGTTGGTGTTGGTGTTGGTTCAATGTTAACTGGGTTGTCGAACGTGGAACTCTCGCTGGCGGTTTCCATGGCTGGGTTTCGGCCCGTTTCAAACGTAATTCTGCCTGGCTATCACAGAAATTCACTGTCATGTGCTCGCTGGTTGTCGAACCCCAAGGTATTTGAGGAAAACTGATCCAGCGCGGCAGGTCCAAAGAGTTGCCGTTTTCGGGCTCAAGTGCGGGGTGACTCACGCCGGCCATCCTGCGAGCGGGGGTTATCCACCCGGACCGCTGTGAAGTACCCGAGCTCGGGGCAGTTTCGGGTGAAGCGGCACTGCACGAGTGGTAGGTCCGAGGAGAAATACAACGTTGTCCTATAGTGGAACGATATCTCAAGCAATTCTTTAGCTGAAAAGCATGGGAAAAGCATGGGAAAAGCGTGGAATATAGTGTACACATTGCATTTATCCGGGCTAAGCAGACGGTGAACCAGGTTTGCTGTTAATCTGTCCCATCTCCCAGATAGGTACCTGATCGTACGAAGCGCGGTACGAAACTTGCAGTCACCAAGAAGACAGGTTTTCCCTCACAACAACGCCCCCTTAACTGTGTTTATGTATAACACCTTTAAGAATGATTTCAGAATGCGATTTTAAGACGGCCCATTTGTACCTGTTAGCCCTACTGCCCAGAGATCACAGGTGTGAGGTAGATTCCGCCTCGATTGTCTAAGAAGGACAATGATAAATCAAGGGCAACAGGTAAAAATAATACATTTCCTCCCGCTCAAGTGACATGACAAGACAAACTTGATGCAACCCTTCAGCCACCGCCAGTCAGCTTCGGTTATCATGCAGATAGGCAAAGGGCGAACCAACTCGCAGAGTGCACAGCACCCAATCGGTCAGCAGATGATACTCGACCAATGGGTGCGGCACAGCCTCATTGAATCGAGGTGCCATGATCTCTCATATCTGCCCCCTCATTTCGTCGCACCCTCATCAGGCTTCCACTTCTCTGCTTCTCCCTTCCCATCTGACGAACACAGTATGTCATCCCCGCTCAGATTTCGCGCGATCTGACGCATGCCCGACTAAAGACACAAGTAGAGATGGCGGAAGCCCTTGGTCTAGCGGCAAGCGTCATTGCCGTCGTCGACTTGACGGCAAAAGTTGCTGGAGCCTCAATCAAGCTCGTCAGCTTGTGGAAAGAAATTAAAAATGTCCCTGAGGCGCTGCTGGAGAAAGCCGAGCGGCTCAGGGATTTCGAAGAATTCCTTTTAGAGACAGAGATACAAGCTTCCAACAGTCCTCTACCCCAACAAGCTTAGAATAGTGCTCTCTTGCAAAAGTACATTACCAGAACCCGGAATGTCTTGAAAGGCATACAAGACACGGTCGATCGATTGCACAGCCAGGTCACGGATTCACGAAAGTTCAAGAGAAAACTGGCGTCGACAATGGCTGTTCTACGCAAGGAGGACTTGAGTGGCTTGGATTCCAAGCTCAATGTGGCCTTGGAACTGTTTCGGTTAGCGCGCGAACAGTATCAGATGTATGAAGTATCCTATCCCAAATATGTTGCTGCGCAGGTAATTGTCGTCTCTCTAGATCACTGGTTTCTTACTCCGTGATGGTTCAATTACAGCAGTCGTCTGATACAAAGTCTATTCAGATGTCCCATGCACAAGCTACTAGTCTAGATCAAACTCGGGACGACACCTCGGGTGACTGTGGAACAAACACCAGCAAATCCATTGTCGTCAAAGCACCAGCGATGTCGAGCTTTTCTCATAGACGAACCATGATTGGTAGAATAGGTCTATCTTGGAGATCAGGCGCCGGTTATCAAGTGCACGCCCAGCCACCTAGTTGGCTGACGGGATCGGTATATTCCGCTCTCGCGCAGAAAAGCTTGTGGGGATGGCAACTGAACCTCAGAGCTTACGAGGCTGTTAAATTTTTCGGCAATTGTCTGGACAAGAGTCCTAGGCAAGACGATGTCTCTGCAGTGTTCAAATACTTAGATGATCGAAAGATGTCCCCATTTGTTCGAAATATGGGTGGAAATACTTTACTTGAGGTATGCTTCTTGTTTGCTTTCATCCTCCCAATGAAGACTAAGACTTCGACCGACGTGTTTGGTAGTGTGCGTTCTGGCGCAGTTCTTTGAGTACAATCAGAAAGCTACTAGAGTGTAGTCTGGGATCATGTGTCCTCGAGAACTTTGTTGATGCCAGGCGAAAAACAGCCTTTCCTTTTTCTCACTTCGCCGAAGCTGTACTCTTCTAACGATAAATAGCTACCCATGGGCCCTCAGCGATTTATCGATATTCTCCTTTGGTGGAAAGGAGAACTATGAGAATGTACATTTAGCGCTTGTCGACATGTCGAAATATGGTCTGAGCGATTTTCTAGAGGGCCCTGAAGCCTTTGACATTATCTTGAATGGGGCAGATCGATCGCAGGCTTTCGGATCATGTTGAAAATCGCGGGTCGCCACCTATACCAGTCCTTTCCATTCGCGAAAAGGCTGCAGCATTTCCGGGCAATAGCGAAGTTGACCCCATATGCTCAATTGTCCTCGGAGGAGTTGCATTGTCTGTTGCCAGGGACTGAAAGCCTCACCAGTGATGCTCTCGTGTCATCAAGAACAGCAGGCTATTGCTCCCTCTCGCAATCATTGGCGTTTGGCATGGTCCGTCAGATTGTGGTTAAGTCGGACAGAACCGACCTAGAACAGACGTCTCAAATACAATGGCGCAGACTTCTCAGAACCTGCCTCGAGCTTGACTCGGCGGGTCTTTGCCATCTCGAGGAATCCTCCCACGACCCAGATACCCAAGGTCAAACCGCCTTTTCATATTCAATTGACAAGGCTCCTGATTGGATCTTTGATCGGCCACGTTCATCAAATGTCCGATGGGCCTCAAATTATCAACTTCTACAGAAGACACTGTCATCTTGGCTGGATGTATTAGTTTTTGAATGGAATTGATCTCCTGGACCATGGGCGCAAAGAAAGATTTCCTAATGATGAAGGCCTTACAAACATTCGAAGAAAATGGCTATGCGCACTTGAAGAGAAAGGCAGATTTCACCACCTACTTCAGCTTTCTCTCCTTGGTATTACCTATGGGAAATCGGAAGATAATTGGAGGCTTTGGTGGGTTGTCGAATACGAGATTTACGCAGGCGAGTTTTGGGCAATGGTTCAGGAGAATGATCTCGACGTGAAGATCCCTGGTTGCTGGGTAGACGAGTGCGATGATGCTCACGATCGGGAGTGCGAACTAGCAAGGGAATGGTTATACGAGGAGCGTTTGCCGTTGATTTGGTCTGAATATCGCGAGATAAAAGCACGGTTCGAAATAGAACAACGGAAGACTCTCCGGCTTTACCAGCTGTAGGAACCAAGCTGGTTGGAATTTAGCTCTCAAGGAAAATCAAATGGCACGACATACACATGAGAGAGCTAAAAGCTACCATTATTGTGCCCCGAGTTCATGCCTGAACAGATGACTTGAATCAACAGGCAAAATACCGCGGGATTATGAGCAAGATGCGACAGGCTGAGTGACGTCTAGTACGGACAACATGTCTAAGTACAAGTAGAAACTTGACCACTTCAAGAAAACACATCAGCCCAGGTCGCTTCTGCATCACACATTTCAGGTTATCATTCGCCCATATTCCACAGCTTCAAGACGCCTAAGGCTATTTTGATTGCAAGCAGTGCTTTCCCCACGTAGTAGAATCATCCACGGGGTAAACGTTGGTGTTTGGTTCCCCACTGCCTCCGGATCTTGTTGGTTGGGTCTTGATCCCGGCCAGTTTGCGGATTCCAAGCCAGCTTTGAGTGGCTACCACCCTTGTCAACATATGCAGGTTTGCCGCCGAGGCAGCAGGGCCGTCCTCTTGCATATTGACGGCTGCGCCGCAAGACAATGGCAGGGCAGACATAGTATAACTGGTCTGTGTCGCTGCCGGACTGCTTGCATTTAAGAATTGAGCGTCTTCAGATTGTCTCTTTACCCGCTTCGCTGTTGACTTACGTGAACATCCGGCCATCGCCAGCCATGGAGATCGCAGCAAGCAGCATCGCCTTTGTTCAGGCGGGCGTCGGCACGGGTAAGGCCATCGTCAGAGCCATTCGAATGTGGGAGCAGGTGAAGCAGCTCCCCAACGACCTCAAAGCCCGACTCAAGAGGCTCGAATCCCTCGAACCGATGCTACGTCATATCGAGTCCGACTTTGCAAAGTACCCGGAACTACGCTTCCACCCAACCGCCCAGCAATGTCTCGCCTACGCCATGGAAGTCGAGGCTACCATGAAGTCTCACGTAGAGAAACTCGAGAGCAAGATTCAGAAGCCTAGCAGCAACTTTAGACGGCGGGTCAACTCGCTAAAGATCATAACATTGAAAAAGGAGGAGATTTCCATGTTGGAGAGTGAGCTTGCTTGGGCTATGGAGTCTTTGCAACTTGCCATCACTTACTTCCATATGTAAGTTACTCCTTCCCCGTGTCTGACCTGTGCTCGACTGATCGTTATTCGGAAAAGGGCGAAGACCGAAATATCTGAGCAGCTTGTAATTCAACAGACCTCGGATCGAATTAGAGAACACAGCATAGCGTGCCAGGAAGACGTAGTGAAAAAGACGGCGCAGGCCGTCGTCAATATGATCAAGACCCAGGAGGTTGTGGAACCCAAAGTCGATGACACAGGGTCTGAAAAGATGCTTCCTGCACCACCAAAACGAATACCAAATATGTCAATTAAGTCCAAGGCATTTGGGCGATACTCCTTTCAACGCTCCAGGAGTAACGTCGGATGGACCGCTTCGTTACAGATACCGTGGTCTCAGTGCGTGAGAGAACTGAGATGGACAGGGTGGCAGTATTGTTTTCACTCTTATAACATCAGACCAGATTTCTCTCCAGTCTTTGAGACTGTTAAGAAAGGAGACCTAACACGGCTGATGAACCTCTTCAAGATGGGTGAAGCAACCCCATTCGACAGGAATGAGTCCGGTCATTCGCTTCTATACGTAAGCAGTCTGGGTTCTTTGATCTTGTCCGCCGATTTGTGCAATGGATGACTCACATGAAATCAGATAGCTGCCGATAATGAAAGGCTCGAGATCTGTCAGGCCCTTATACAGCAAGGCGTACTCGCCGACGATGAACGAGAAAGCTACGGCGGGTTCGGCATCCCTAACCATCATCTCTCCCCCCAATTGGAATTTCCTCTAATAATGTTTCGGGTACCTTAAAGAACCCCTATAGATGTCATCGTAAGATCCCGAACCAATTTTGAACGGCACGATGATGCCAACCACCGAGCCATCGTCTCCCTTTTCCGCAATGCCGCCCAGACCACTCTCACACTAACCCTCGAGCGCCTCTTTACCTTCATGGCGGAGTACACCTACGGCGACGAGTATATTCGAGTATACTACTCCAAATTCCTCACCGATTATCAAACGCGGTTTTCGTTTAGCGACCGCGCCGAGGCAGTCAGGCTTGCCGCTTTCATCGTCCGCGAAGATATCACGTACCTCAACCTTCTATCCTCCGACTACACCATCTCACCAAGCGACGTAGAGAAGAGCGCGGAATGCGGCTTCTCGTTGCTGCATTCCGCAGCCATAGCTACCGGGATAAGACTCGCGGACGAGCTGCAATTTGACCCGCGGATCCTACGGCCGCGCACTTACACGTCCGCCTGGAGTGACGTTATTATCAAGACCGTACGGAGCTTGCCCAACACAATGGATTTGTGTCACATCGAGACTGTCGTCCCATGGGACTGGTTCGTTGTACCTGTCTGGAAAGCTACGCCCTTGATATCTCTTCTCGGTGGCGCCTTGTGTCGACTATCGCCCCACTTACCTTTGGAAGACTGGGACGATGTCTTCCAAGCAGTGCTCAAACAGTGGCTCCGAGACCTGGTCTCTGCGGGCGTTGATCTACTCACGTATGGAGAGCAAGAATCTGAGACAATGAGATTCACATACCCTGAAGTAAAGGGCGCTTTTGACAGCGATGCCATCAATCTTTCCCGCAAAGTGGTCAGGAACCCGCTACAAGCGTGTAGTAGGCCTGGGTGGATGACGAAGGCGGAAAGTGCCTTTGATAGGAGTGATCGATACTGGACACCAGTGCGAATTATCAGTCTCGACTACGGACCAGATGTGGATGATTGGATGGTTCACTGGATCATTGAGATCGAGGCCTTTGCTGGCGAGTTTTGGAGGGTTGTGGAGTCGCCTCGTGTCGTTATGCCGGGTAGTTGGATTGACTGAAGAGATCCAACGCGACCTGAACGCACCAACTAGCCACTTTTTGATACTGACATTGATACTCCAACATGCCTTCTCAAAGCTTGATGTCAGGACGGTCGGGTAGCACAATCACTTCCCATAGCCGCGGGATTTCCGGGTGAAAAGGCCCACAATCGCGGCAGCCGGCCGCGACTTGCTCGGCCCCACCACGACACCCCCACTAAGGTGCGCAGGCGGGCAGGAGCTCACCCCGCGTCTTCGTCATCCTCGTGCACCCCAAGGTTCCAAGCTCCCAAGTCGTCGCAGTGCGGGGCACATCGGGTCACTTCAACCTCTCCTAGCTTCAGCCTTACCCAAAGACATAAGCTTTGGCGTCACTCATCACGCCTGCCTCTCATCCGTCTCGATCTCTACTCTAATTCTCTCATACCCTGCTAGCCATAGCAGCTTATCTGAAGCCATGGCGTCCGGAGACACCCGCCCACCGGGCAAACAGGGAGAATGGTACCTGGGCGACCCCTCAGAACTTAGGGAACAGCTCGATGACTTTCTCTCCGACGTGCCCGATCAGATTGAGGACAATGGCCTGCCGGTTCCTGGTGCTCGAGTTATCATTGCCCCGTAAGTCCAGCCTCCCGGTCTTTCCCCTCCAATGATAATTACAATCTATGGGGACATCTCAACTAAACTACAATGGCATTATAGCCATGCCGGTTACACATACTCAGGTGCTACGGCAGCCTGGGCCTACAAAGCTCTCGACCTCAGCAAAGCCAAGCGCGTATTCCTTCTTGGACCCTCTCATACGTTCTATCTCGCAGGCTGCGCCGTCAGCCAATATCAGAACTACGGAACACCATGGGGAGATCTCAAGGTGGACGAGAAAGTCACAGCCCGCCTCCTCGACGAGTTTGAAATGCCCGGGATCCCGAGATCCAACGATAAAAAGGAGCACTCGCTAGAAATGCACCTGCCGTACCTTTGGATCCGGCTGGAGCAGACATTCGGCTCACCCGAGAACTTCCCGCCCGTCGTACCGATCCTGATCGGTGATAACAACAAGGCCGAGGAGAAGGAAGTGGGCAAGTGGCTCGCCGAGTATATCAAGGACCCAGAGAATGCGTTCATCGTCAGCTCCGATTTCTGTCACTGGGGTGGACACTTTGACTACACAATATACTGCCCAGATGGGACGCTCGATAGCAGGGAGAGGCTCTACGAGTATGGCCCCAAGCCTGACGGACCGCCCATCCACGAGACGATCAAGATGGTGGATGACCTGGCGATCGAGGCCATCAAGACGGGAAAGCACAGCAGTTTCTACGACAACCTCAAGCAGACCAAGAATACGGTGTGCGGGAGACACCCGATCGGAGTGACGATGGCGGCGCTCGAGGAGCTGGGCGACCATCGATTCACGTTCATCCAGTACCAACGTAGCACCTTGGTGACACGCCCGAGGGACTCCAGTGTGAGCTATGTTTCCGCCTACGCAGTCGTATGAAAGCAGAAAGGATTTTACAGCGTTAGTAATGAAGGGAGGATAAGGAAAGCGGAGGAGACGTTTTCTGTATCAATTGCATGGCAGCCGGGCGAAGGCTGGGAGGGTTCGGGCGTGACAAGAGGAGTTTTGATGGCTTAGACACGAGTTTCACATATTTTCCCAAAGTAGAGGGAGAGATATTAAGCAAAGAAGCTTCTTCAGCTTCTGGTAGCTCTAGAATGGAGATCATTGACGACACCGTCCCAAGTGCCGGAGGTCAAAGACACGGGCCAAGAAGCAGGTGACCAGATGGCTTCAATGCTGGATGAGTGGTGCTCGTGGGAGGGGAACAACAAACAGTATGCATAGATCCTCGAGGTCTGATGTTGCTGACGCGCGAGCCACGACTTAACGGGCCTGTTGCGAACGAAAGCATGAATGGTAAGCGGACCGAAAATGCGGAAAGGAGGGCCGCCGTTTGTCTCGTCACCCCTTCTCCTCCTCCCCCGCCCGATTCGGGATGATGTAAATGCGGATACTGAGGAATCCCAGCTAGAGAGAGAGAGAGAGAGAGAGAGAGAGAGAGAGAGTCACTCCTGGAGCCGTTCGGTAGCACAGCCCTACGGTCTTCCTGGAACCGGCTGGCGGCGCGGCGCTAAGGGAGGCAGAGGGCGGTGGTTGTGGGTGTGGGTGCGGTGTCAGCTTCCGCCCAAAGCGGAACGCATTGCGGACTCTTTTGGGTAGCCTGCTTTTACCAGTGCCAGCTCAGCGCTCTTAAGACTATCTGTTGCTGCAGGAATGGAATTGCCAAAAAGCTTGTTGTCGACGTGAGGAGGTTTCTATTCCAAGCTGTCATTCGGCAAGGTTGCCGAGTGAAATCCAGATTCTCTAGCTCGAACATGAACCCCGCGCGACATGGCAGTTGCTTGTGAAGCCAAGAAATGTCCTGGGGGGGGGGGCATTGACTTTTTGACTTTCGATATTCTGAACGGCCCGTGATGGAGGTGAGGGGGATATTCCCCGTTGATGACGGCGAGGAGAGTTTACTTGCGGAAGCCAGACAAGCCAGATCTCGGCTATTCCAAGTCTTTGCTGGCCCGATGGGTGATCAACCGAGAGGCTCCAAGGGAGGACGAAGGACGGTTATCCTGGGGCTGAAGGCGCTGTAGAATGTGGATTGGTCCAGAAGAATGAGCCGGCGGCGGGATGGCTTACGGACCACGGATGAGAAGGCTGTGTTGATGGGTTGCCGAAAAGTGTAATGCTAGACTGTTCTTTTTAATGGATTTTTACAACTGGGTTCCTTGGCGAGCTGAGTGAGGCTTGTCATTCCCCTCTTCTCTCTATCTATATTTCATGGATATCTTGTCTCTGTGTGAGGCGGTGGATGGGGCCTTGGCACATTGTCAAGATGTTCTTGCTGAAATTCTCCATAGTAAGCCGTTACTGTTAGGCAGCTATTCATCGATTGCTAGTCTTCCTTTGGAGGAATGGAAGGCTTTGAGAAAGTGGATTGTTAGGATGACGCTGCTGGCCCGGGTAGGTAAGCTGAGCCTGCTGATAGCCTGATGGCGAGCTTACGGCTTGCATGGAACCGAGTCTAATTGGGGCGAAGGAAGATGAGGTTTTGGCCGGGGAGGGGTTGAAGGGAGCTTTGGGTTGAGTGAGTGTTCCTGACACGCCGCAGATCCGCAAGCAAAAAAAGAGAGCAGCAGCCCGAGGCAGTCCGAAGCCCGTTTTCTTCTCCCTCGCTAGGCGAGACTAAGAGCTCAGCCGTAGACAGAAAGAGGGAGAGGGAGGGGAAAGAGGCTTGCGGTTGCATGTGTTAGTTTCGCGCTTCCGAGACCGTAAGCTGAGAAGCGAGCGAGCGGGGTGTGTTGAAAGTGGCCGGAAGGATCGATATTTCCTAGAGTTGATGGGCATGGGATGATTGGAGACTGTATGGATTGGTTGTTTAAGAGGCTGAATTCCCCGTTTTCCGGTCGCGGTCGTGGTCGTGAATTCTTCTTTGCAATTTTCCAATTCCATTGCTTGGTGTTGCTTGTTTTTCGTACTTACGGAGGCGCATCGACCTTACAGGCCTTGCACCAAAAGTACCTAAACACCACTAAACTCGATCATCGGCGTCATTCTCCGACTAGCCACAGACTCAATTGCCACGACAGACTTTTGTCTCTTGTCTGTGACCCCAGCGACAGGTTCACAACGGCTGCTGCGGAATTGATCGACATTGCTATTGTTGCTCCAGGAGGTTTATTCGACTGCAACCCACAAGAAATCCCGTGTTTGGACTCGGAGCCAGAAGAAAAGCGGGAAAACGAGAAACGGGAAGACGGCAGCGAAAGAAACACGAGGTGGAGAGATCTGGATCGCCGAACGCTTGATTGGCGGTCTCGGGAGGGCATTTCGCAACTCTCTCTGCAACCTCACAGCTCACACGCTACACGAACGACGAAGAGTAGCGACAGTGACAGTCAGCTACAGAAGCCAAGCCTGCCGCGCTACCTATCTGCTTCGGCTGCTTCTATTCTTACCAGCCAACGAAACGCTATCGAATTGGGTGCAGTTGAAACCACTGCCACCACCACCAAGGGAAAGAGAAGACAGAAGACACACACATTTGTGTGTGGACTTTTTGAATTCAAGAGGGAACCATTTCGATTGGCTCACAATTCCCGTCGTCAAACATCCCTGTCGACCTTGCGCCTTCGACACACTCCATCGTAATCGCCTCTCTGCGGTCGTCACAAGCCACCAGGACGAGGCCCGCCGCATCATCGGAGGAGGCAGCCACCTTCACCATTTCAAGGTTAACCTTTTTTGGGGAGTCTTGACATTGGCACGAACGGACAGTCAGCGACACTTTGAAAGCATAAGGGAGCAAGTTGCAAGTTTGAAGCCAAAACCAGAATA
>JFFI01001150.1:0-36901 GCA_001563125.1 Colletotrichum salicis | reverse complement strand
GTATTGCTTCAGTCAGCAGCAGCACCGACCGGCCAGCGAACACTTTGATCGAAGCATCCATCGAGCAATACCACCAACATCAGACAATCTTGGAGGGACGAGAGACAGAAAGTTGCATTAATTTTAGGAGCCGGCATTGGGCCATCTCCCGCCAGCGCCTCAAGTTTATTCGCCTCCATTATCGCCCGCCGCTTGTTACAGTTACAGGCACCCGAAAAGAGGCAAAAGTCCAAGCTTCAGGGTCCAGTCCTCGACGCTCCTCGACCAATCACCTGCCGCCGACCGCATCCGCCTGAGTCGAGACAGCCAGACTCACTCACATTCTCACACATATTCAAGGCAGTCTCACACAGCCTGAACACAGCGTTTTTTCAAGTTTTCTCACCTCACCAGTCACCACAACCAACAGTGGGTGAGAGTGACAGACAACGTTGCTGCCCCCCCCTTTCCCTCGCGTTGCATCGTCGGCCCCTGCCTTCCAATTGGGACTTTTTCGTCGCATGCAGGTACCTCGCCAAGCCCGCCCATCCACGAATACACCCACACTCAAATCTCACTCCCACTTTCATCACTCACTCATTCTTCAAGAAGAAAGAGTGTATTGTAACTTACTCATCCGACACTGAGACGACCACAAAATAATCTCACAGACACACACTCCAACCCAGTCGAGGAAAACACAAAACAAAAAAAAAGAAAGGCGAACGGCCCTTTCGTCAACCCAGATTAAAAACAGCTGTGCACTCCATCGCACACACACTCACCTTAGTTCTCTAAGGATAGAGACTGGAGACTGGAGTTGTTGCCAATAAGCCGGGGCCCCTCCAATCATCTCTCCTACTGGAGCCAGAAAGCTACCTAAACGGCGATCGTTCCGCAAGCCAGGGGCACCCCAAGCACCGCGCCCCCGTCCCGAACGGACAATTCGAATTTCTGCTACGAAGAAGCGCTTCAAGCCACACGCTTGACGCCCACGTTCCTCCCATTCGCCTCGTCTCGCTTCATCCCCCCCCTTCGTCCTCACGTCCACACTCAATCACTCACCCCCCAGTCCTTGCTGCTACCCTGGCACGTCTGGTAAACTGGTCCTCCTTTGCTGCTGCTCAGTCGACCATTGACCCAGAAAAAACGAGCCTGAGACTTCTGTCGTCCAAGCCTGAGAGAGACTCTGTGTGAAAGTCGCACCTGGACCTGGACCTGGACTGAGCATTGGGCCTGGGTACGAAGTACATCTTTCCAATCCTCCGTCTCGCCCACACCGTCACTTTCGACGCTACAACCACAACGCCAATTCATCTCATCCGCCGTCCCCCTTCTTCTCTTCGCCCTTTCTACCCGTACTCAACTTGCTTCTTTTTCTGCCACAATCAACAAAACATCAAATCAAAAGGCCATCCACATCTTCCTTCCTACCACACCACCGCGCTGCGACGACGACGTTCATCCAACAAAGCAATATCGCAATAATTGCATCTCGCCCCTGAGCGTCTACCAACTTCGCATCATCGTCGCGGCAAGGAAGAAGCCTTCGCGCTTCGCAGAAGCAACATGAGTGTCAGTGTTTCACCCCAACCCTCGCACTTCCGGTGTTTCGCCCGCCCGTCCTCGCCTTGTTCTACCCTCACTCTGCACGCTGCCCTACCCTACCAACGTTGCATTACGTCCTGTCGTCCTCTTGTCAATCGCACGTTGTTGCTGTCCTTCCCTTCTCGAAGTCGAGAAAGTCCACCCGTTTCCGATCCCGTTCCCGTTGCGTTCGTTGTTCACACTCTTCGCAAAGCCGCAACGCAAACTTTGACTTCCTGCGATCACCAACCTTCTTTGCACATCATCATACTTGCTTCAGCCTGGTTGCGTTGCATTTGCCCATTCTAGTTGTCCTTCCTTGTTTACGATTGACGCCTTTTTCTGCCTTTCACCCTGCCTACATCTCCTTACCTAATTGACCCGATCGTCCTTCCTGCCACCGATATCCGTTGAAGTAAACTAACATTATGGCGCAGTACGGGTATGTTTCTCTCTCCCATGGAGCCGACGGGACACACGACGACGAGTACGACCTCTCCGAACGCGGAATACTGACAGACGAGCATAGATACGGTGGTCGTCAAAACCCCTTTGACCAGCGGGACGATGGTCCCGCTGGAGGATACGGAGGAGGAGCTCCTGCCAGACCTCCTCAGCAGGGCTTCGGTTCGGGGCCTTCCCCCTACGGCGGCGGTGGAAACAGAGGATACAATCAGGGGCCAGCTATGGGTAGGGACCATTATGGTACGACCTGACCGCGACGGTCGTACGCGCTCTTTTGCTGACATTTGTCTGTCCGATCAGGCGCCAACGTCGAGATGGAATCCCTCGCCCAGAACGCCAGCGGCTTCGGCCAGTCATCGGATCCTAACGCCATCCTGAACGAGTGCCGATCCATCGACCAAGGAATTGACGAGATTGAGGCCAACCTGAATCAACTGCGCATGCTGCAGGAGCGTACCCTGACCGATGCCGACACATCAGCAAACTCGTCGACGGTCCGCCAACTCGATGCCCTCTCTTCCGAGACGATGACCCTGTACCGCGGCCTTACCGATCGCGTGCGCCAAGTCAAGTCCTCGCCCGACGGCCAGTCAGCCAGAAACTCGCCGCAGGTCGGCCGTATCGATCGCCGCCTGAAGGGGGCGATCCAGCAGTACCAGCAGGTCGAGTCGGCTTTCCGCAAGCGCACCCAGGACCAGATGGCCCGCCAGTACCGCATTGTCCGACCCGATGCCGACGAGCGCGAGGTCCGTGAGGCCGTTGAGGATGCTGGTGCCGGTGCCCAGATCTTCCAGCAGGCCGTGATGCAGAGCGGTCGCCAGGCCCAGGCCAACGCCGTTCTCAACGCTGTGCAGGATCGCCAAGCCGCCCTCCTGAAGATCGAGCAACAGCTGAATGAGCTCGCACAATTGTTCCAGGATATGGATACCTTGATTGTGCAGCAAGAGGCCGCCGTTACGCAGATCGAGCAGAAGGGCGAGGAGGTCGTCGAGAACCTGGACAAGGGCAACCAAGAAATCGGAACTGCAATCACCACCGCCAAAGCGACCAAGAGGAAGAAGTGGTGGTGCCTGGGTATCTGCGGTAAGTCTACGCTTGCCGTTGGACGGTCAGGATATCTTACTAATTGTCTACAGTACTCATCATCATTATTATCGCTGTCATCGTTGCTATCTACTTCGCCATTATCAAGCCAGGCCAGGCTCCGGCTCCTGCCGCCACCGCCAAAGCGAAGCGCAACATTGGCATGCTCGAGCTGCCCGACTTCTCGAACACGGTCCCTGTCGATACCGGCGCCGCGCACCCTCAGATTCTGAAGACGACGAGCCGTATCATGCGCCGCATCGTTCAGGAGGGAGCTACCTGGGAGCCGACCGCCACTGTGCAAGACTCCGCTGTTGTCGCCCGCTTCGGCGGCAAGGTCGACATGCCTGCTGTCCGCAACTAGACGGCTCATCGTATTCTTCCCGACTCTGTACAAAATACCCACCACACCGTCTCACAATACCCGAGGCTTCTCTCACACCACCAGTATACCGTTCCTCCGACTTCGACGTCTGGATCGATTTCTCACCACCATTACCGATTAAGAGCTTCCCGCCGCTTTTATAGACGGACGGATTATATGGAAGGTCACTTCATATCTCTTTTTGCTGCTGGGTAGGGGAAACCAAAAACGAAAAACAAGAGAAGAGTCCTGTGGAACCCAGATCCCAGGAAAATTCAAAAAGGGCCACCCAAGCTTATTTCGTAGGGTGTTTTTGTATACCCATAACCAGACTTTCTTTACTGTTCAACCAAAACTACACGTGCTTCCCCTTTTTTCTGTGTTGAGTCTTGGATTCGAAAGTTCTCTTTTTTTTCGAGAGGAGGAAAAAACTTATCGAACAACTTGTGCGGGCGTTTTATAACTCAGCTTTTGCCTGCGACTCTGATCGTTGTGTGCGCCTCTTGTTATATTTTATTTGTTGCATCAGGGGCGTTAGCATGAGTGGTTCGTAAATATAGTCAACTTTTAACTCAACGCCTTTAAAACTTGAACGATTCTTGACTTGGTGATGTCTATGTGTGATGTGCATGAGACACTAATGAGATTATCTGGGGATTTTATTGTTAGTGAGGCCACCTGCTTGCGCGAGTGATGTAAAGTACGTTTGCAAAGCCCTTCCTGAGCCATGGCACCGAGGT
This sequence comes from Colletotrichum salicis, assembly GCA_001563125.1. Classification (NCBI taxonomy): domain Eukaryota; kingdom Fungi; phylum Ascomycota; class Sordariomycetes; order Glomerellales; family Glomerellaceae; genus Colletotrichum; species Colletotrichum salicis. The sequence goes on along the minus strand of JFFI01001150.1, from coordinate 32,683 downwards.
GTACATAGTGTTCAAGTTGTTTGATTCTTACTAGGACTTCTTAGTATTCCCACTACTATTATAAGGCTCTATGGTACATCTGTGCTTGTCGGTATGAAGCCGTTCATGACCTCGATACTCAACTACCTCATGCAGTAGACAAGAGAATAAGTTTCTTTTTTTCCAAACTTGAAACTCGCTTGTTGTTATTATGTCTACGGATTTGAATATCAGAGTAGAGAATAACGGAACAAATGGGCCGCTTTGTCTGCTTTATTGTAAAATTCTCCCTTACAGCAGCCTGATCGCTTTCCAAGTTTGCATGGAGGATCGATGATGGGTAGCGGTCAGGGCTAGGAGGTGAGATTATCTTCATCTTTGTTTTTCATATACATATGTACTTTCTCTGAATATTGCTTCGATTTTGTAATTCTTTTAAAAATCACGTTCTTTCCGTCAGGTAGACACTCGGCAGTACAAGTCCTCTCTTGGCCGTTCGGTTTAGAATCATCACGGGGCACGGGCTCATTTCTTACTTGGTGTAAAAGCTCTCTCATATGGACTAATCGGATACTCGGTATCCTATTTCCTGGTTGATGAGTATCTGGTTGCCACAACATTTTCCATCTCTGTCCCGAAGCGTAAAGTGAGTGCTTTGTGAAACGGTGACTCCGTAGCGACTAACAGTTTTAAAGCCCATTCCCCTGCCTTTTCTCTTTCACCGACAGCAAGCATTCTTGAAATCTTCCAGTGCTGGCAAGGGGCCGAGGGGCATTCATATAAAATGCTGTTGAGACAGACCACCCAACTTTCAACACGCCAGCCTCCATCTACTTTAAAAGCTTACAACTTACACACGCCCCATTCTTACGAGATATTGGTCTCATCAATCACTCAATTACGGAACAAAAGGCAAAGCTGGACAAAAAAAATCGCACCGACAACCGTTTGTTCAACACCGCTCGGTAAAGCTGTTAAATCGGACGTCCTCAAATAGAGTTAAGAGGAAGTGGAGGTCGGTGGCCCGGTGGGATAGTTCAAGACTACTTTCGCTGACTGGTCAACAGTGGAACACATCCTCCTCGACGCGATCAACCACAACCCCAACGTCAACGGCGACCGCGACGCCAGCTTGGCCTGGGTCGCGCCGCTCATTGCCGAGTGGAACGTGACGACTACCAACACTGGGTTTGCGGATAACGTCGGGTGAAGCCATGTCAAGATGGAGGGGCCGGGGATGGGGCGGTATACTGTTGCTGTTGATATTTGGCGGTTCGAGGGGAGTTGTATTGCTGAGCATTGGGATGCGTTGCAGGTTGCGCCGCCTGCGAATAGAACGAACCTTTGGAGTTGATCTGAAGTGGCCATTCCGTGGCCGAGGACCGAAGACTGGCTAGACTGGACTGAACCTGTGGCGAGAGGGAAATCAAATGGCTTGTTACTTCATAGTCGTGGTTTAGCTCTCAGGTACTCGAGAATCAGACAATATGCTGCCCATAAATAGATTGTCCGTCGTCTTTTGTATATATTTGTGTCGCCTTTGTGATAATCATATCAAGTTCACAAAGTACGAGTACCGGTACAGTTCAGCATACTTTCTTGCCAAATTGCCTTCCTCGTTCCATGGCGATGTGATACTCAAGCTCTAGCTCTCGTATTCAGTCAAAACCGCCGCAAAGTTCTTTCACAAACGTCGTAAAAGCGACTAAAGAGCACTTGCCTCCGTCCAGGGCATGATTTACTGCGATGACTACAAAGGTTCACATCTTGAGATTGTTTCCAAGCCCATGGAAAAGGCCACGCAGCTACTAGGATGGCCTGCAGGTTGCAACCCACTGTTGGCTTCTCTCACGCTTGTACTACATCCATGATCTTCCGAACCCTTGTCACTTGAGGTCTGAGGAATCCTTCATAAGACCTGAGCAGTAGAGAGGTAGAAGGCGGCTTGCGAATTGAGCCAATTAAACCTGTAGGAATTGAAAACATCTTGATAGTTACCTAGCTCTGCAATTTCTCCAACTAAGCAAGCTCTTGGTGTTCTAGCTCCCAGCCTCCCTCGACAAGATGACAGTAGCCAGCTAATTCTGATGATTTCCACCATCTCAACATCTTCAAGCTGGCCATTGACGCAATTGAATTGACCTGCCAAAATTAGGATTCAATTTAGCATCTCGCGATGGATTATGTACATATGACAGGCCTTCTCTGCTGTCCCATTCCGGATCGTCAACGTCATATCCGAAGACCTCGTACTTCCCTCGGGCGCGAACCATTGTGCAGCACTGCAGGGCCGGTGGGATACCTCCAATCAAGTGCCGCCCCAAACTCACACTGGGCAATCTTATATGCAGAACTCTATTCTACCGAAGAAGTCTTTCTGGACGTCCGGGGAAGCCGGTGAAGATGAAAAGCACTTGAAAGCTTCCAAGTCCTCGCCAGTGTCGCACAAACTGTAAACACATGTGAGCGATCAACGTTCTCACAAGTCAAGTCCGTCTTCACACACACACACAGCATCTGATTCTTAGTCATGCTAAATAATTCTTACTCAATGCAGCAGTTCACCAGGGCCCTATTAGGCGGCCTTTTATCATTCTCCCCTCTCGCAGTAGAAGGCTACTCATGCTCCTCACCCGCCGAAGCATGCGTGATCCTCGCCTCCACGCTGCCGCCTGAAGTGTTCGCGTCCCCGAACACGACAGACTATCAGTCGGTTCGGGACAGCTACTGGAGTCAAACAGCCGGAGGCCTAAGCCCAGCCTGCGTCACACGACCCAGAACCACCGAGGAGGTGGAGTCCATCATAAAAGTGCTCTCGACCTGCGGCAACGACGTTAAACTCGCCATCAAGAGCGGCGGCCACGGCTCCTCTCCAGGATGGTCTAGCACTGACGGCGGCATCCTCGTCGCAATGGACGCCATCAACGAGGTCCAAAACCTGCCGGAAAAGGGCTACGCGCTCGTCGGCTCCGGCGCCCGCTGGGTCGACGTGTACAAGGCCCTCGAGCCCCAGGGCGTGACCGTCATCGGGGGCCGCTTCGCCTCCATTGGCGTCGGCGGTTTGCTCCTCGGCGGAGGTATGAGTTACTTCAGCGGACTCCACGGCATGGCGTGCGACAATGTTCTCAACTACGAGGTCGTGCTCACCGATGGCACGGTCGTCAACGCCAACCTGACCTCGGAGCCGGACCTCTTTCGCGCTCTCAAGGGCGGCGGGAACCAGTTTGGCATCGTGACGCGCTTCAGTCTCAAGACGTATCCGCACGCCAACCAGGTTTGGGCCGGCATCCTGACTTATTCTCTCGACAAGGCGAAGGAAGTCTTTGCTGCCACGCAGGCGTTTAGTGCTAAATATGATCCCCAGTCGCACATCTATCTCAGTATGGGAGGCGGCGCGAACCCGCAGCTGGACTTTCTGAACGTCTACGTGTTCTACAATGCTTCTTCCCCGCCCGCGGGTGATGCAAGCCCCTTTGCCGGTTTCTACGCGGCCAAACCCACGGCAGACAGCACCGCCACGCAGAACTTTTCCGCCCTCATCACCTCCAACAATAACGGCAACTTACCCCTCAAGCGCTGGCTCATCGGCGGCCACACGTTCCCCAACCTCGAAGGACAACAGGGCGCAGACCTCTACTTCCAACAATGGCAAGCCTTCCGCGACAAAGCCAACGCCACAGCGGCGGGCGATCAAGCCCGCATATTCTCCATGGCCCTAGTCCCCGTACCCGCAGCCGTCACGCGCGCCGGCGACCGCATAGCCAGCGTCAAGAACGTGATCGGTCTCGAAGCGGACGCCGGGGACGCCGCTTGGATCGATTACACGCTCGCCTGGGCGGAGGCCAAGGACGACGAGAGGATGTTTGGGTTTGTTGAGAGTATCAGCGCGGACGGAGACCGGTTGGCGACGTCGCTTGCGCCTGAGGTGAGGAGTTCGAATGCTGTACAAGGGGATGGGGCGGTGTCTGTGGAGAAGGCGGCGTTTTATAGGACGAATCCGCGGTATATGAATTATGCGCTTTTTAGTCAGCCTGTACAGGCGAGTTATGGAGAGGAGAATGGGCGGTTTTTGCGGGAGGTGCAGAGGCGGTATGATCCTGCTGGGTTGTGGAGGAGGGATGGCGGGTTTCTCTGGGAGTAGCATTTTTGATTCTCCCGTGACTGAGCAGTCTTGGCCAATGGAGGAAGTTACTGGCAATACTGAAGACGTATATAAGAAGTTGAGCAGACTGAGATCTATCAACTCAATGATCGTTGAGGCGATTAGAGGTCTCGAGGTGAGTGGTGCGGAAAGAGAAGCTTCTTTGTTAAGATCTAAGAAGGAGGAAGAAAGACCGAACGTCTAGATGCCGTGAATCGTTCATCCTACTTTGACTCTATTCTGAACTCTCCTTCACTGCCAGTCACGCTCTCTCGTCAGAGCGTTCGTAACGAATACAAAGACGGCGAACGGCAATGCGCTCCTGCAGCAAGGTCTGTGTGCGGTGGCGCTTAACCTTGGGTGCCGATAGCATAGCTGGCTGGTGTTCCTGAAGACATGGTAATGCGGAGAGCAATCTGCCAGGTTTGCCAGAGTTAAACAGAGTCACAACACTGTCGGGATGAGAAGTTGGGAATGCTAACAACCTTGTTGTATTGATAGCTGCTAGGTTTCTACCTAAGACTTTGATATATGGCTACTGTCAAGACGGCTGAAGCTGATAGTGACAACTTAGTATTGCTAGAAGTCCTGGCAATGGTAGTAGAAGGACGGAACCAGGCGATGATCCAGCATTACTTTGTGCTGCTGCTGCTGCTACTGACGGTAGTGGTGCTATTTGTTTGCCTCAGTTTGATGATCAAGCATATGCCTACAACAGCCTTGGGTACTAGCTCTCAGAAACATTTTCGTCAGTACAGGCAACCAACGAACGTGTGTCACAAATGTATGGTAAGCCTTCCGAAGAGATGAGTCTCACAGTATAGAGGGGCATCATATATTCGCTTCTCCGGAGACCACTTGTACAACTTCCAACGAGATGGACTTGCCTGCTTTCTGCGTAGATGATGCTTCAAACATGCCTTCGCCTTCTATAGCGGAGGATCATGTTAAGATATGTTCGTTAAGATATGCTCAGATACAGACTGTGTTTATTGATTGCACATGACTTGTTCAGAAAGCAGAAGGGAAAGAGGAAAGGATTTGGAAGAACACGGTGCCCCTAGAAAGTGCACTGCAGTCTCAATTGGACAAGAACATGGCTCAGTTTTAATTACACATCTTGCATTCGGATAGCCTGTCAACGACCTATTCCAAGCTATAGATTGCTATGGCCGCTTCAGTCTCGAAAAGAGATCATCTCTACTGCCATTCTTTAGGTAGTTGGATGAGGAAAGAATCTGTACTCCGGGTTCCCATCATGATTCGTGATTCGTGAATCGTACAAAGGTCCAGCTACTCAATCGTCGCCGCCGTGGTCTGGACCGACAGTAAGCAAATTCTCTGTCGTTCTCTATAGCCAGTCAGTATTCATAACATGGACTCGTGTACTGTGGGTCCTTACCTTCTAACCATGGTATTACAAGTCTTTAGTCCCCCGTGGACCATGTCAAAGGCCCAATTATGTAGCTGGTAAATTGCCAAAATTCGATCAAAAGACGCAGACATAGCGAACTCATTCCTCGGCCGGCTCGGCATCGGCCTCAGAAGGCTTCGTCTCACGAGCCTTCTCAGCGCGACCCTCGCCAGCCTTGACAACCCGCCGAAGGACGCTCATCTTGCGCTCGAAATCCTCGAGCAGCGGTCCGTACTCCTCGCCGCCGGACCTCGCAACGGCACTATTAGAGCTAGGCAGACTCTCAGCATGATCCTTTTCCTTGTCAATTATCGTCGTGGCGCCCTCGCTTTCGACGCCGTCAATCTTGAGCACCAGTCCGCCCTCCTTCTCGCCCTCCTGTCGAGATATGCTGGCGTCGGTCACGGCAAAGTCTGCACTCAGGCTAGCGACAGAGGAAACCTTCCACTGGCCGTCTTCGCCTGGGACCACATCGAGGAGGACGGCTCGGTTCGGGTTCGGGTTCGGGTTCTTTCCGGGCCCGGATTTGGAGGTCGAGGCCGAAGGGGTCGAGATTTGATTCGAGGAGTGATGCGCTGCGAGCGCGGTTGTGAGGGTATCCGGGTCATCGTCTAGGAAGATGTACTTGACGGTCGGGTGATGGGTGGTGTTCGCCGACGAGTTGGAGACGAGGGTGAAGAAACCGGCGGGGTCGAGTTTGGGAAGAAGGGCTTCGTTAACGGTATCGTTCTCAGCTGCGGCATCTGCTTCTAACGTGGGAATGATGGCCGTTGTTGTATCGGTGCCAAGTTTGTTGTCGGGCGGCGAGCCGGCAAGGGCGGGCTTCTGGCCTTGTGACGAAGACGACGACAAAGGCGCCTGGGCGGGCTGTTCGGCCTCGGGGCGCAGGGACGTCGGGAGGTCGGCCATCATCAGGCGGTAGAGTTCCTCCGAGGTCGCGTGATCCTTTCGAGGGGGGATGGATTCCCAGGGCGGTCGGGGATGGCGAGGCTAGCGGGGAGTCGAGGTGTTGGTGTTGACGATGTCCCTCGCGTCGCGCTGACTGGCATCTTTTCCTGTGGTAAGATGGGAGAGCTGCGGTCGGAGGTGGTCTCGAGGATGAGCTGCAGGGTGGCACGGGAGCTAGCTGGATAGCTGTTGGACGCCATGGTGGAGCGGTTCCAGGCTGCTGGGGACATCTTATCGCTATCACCACGTGACGGCGGGGTCCCTGATCTGGCATGTGATTGCGAACCTCCAACTTCGGACACCAGTTCAACAGGCATTGTTACGGGGTCAGGAAACCGCATATTCTTCAACGATAATTCTCTGCTTCATGAGAATTATATATATTGATCTATTCCCCGATACTCCATGATATTCTGACTTCTTTGCATGCACACTGTTGAAAAAGCCGTGCTTTTCTCCCGTCGGGCCTCAGGTCAATGGAATGAGACGTGGTTGCTGAAAGAGTCTTTGCTTGTCACTACCACTAACAATGTGCTTTTTATCTTGAACCAAGAGAAGTTTGACTAGGTACTTCCTGTCAGCGTCATTATCTCCTATATGCTTGAAGGCGAAGGCCAGCAGGACCGGGCAGTCTTTTTGCCAGTCCAAGAAAGCCTCCACAAGGGCCTTGGGTATCTCTAAACCAGTTCGCCAAACGCCAACCATGTCAAATCCTTTCCACGAGAAACCCCTAGCTCTCATTTGCCGAATTCTTTGGATCAGTGAACTCGAATTCTGGGATGTGTTAGTTGACTCAAACAGAACTCAAAGACAACCGTCAAACAAATGGGATGAAACTTACTTTGACGGCACATGGGGCATTGGCCCTTTGCTGAGTCCTGCTTGATCCACTCCAGGATGCAATGCTTTGAGCTGTATTAGCAGTGACATTGTGGCAAGCAAAGACAAGCACTTACCATATGGAAGTTGTGGCCACACTTGCCGGACACTAGTTATCATTAATTACGCAATGGCGATGTGGGAGGCGGAAAAGAACATACGGATGCTGCAGTCATCGCCAGGGTATTTGCAGGTTGGGCATGTGCCGTCAAAGTGGACTTGGCAGATACCACAGACATCGTCTTCGGGGATATCCCACCGCCATGTCGCGACGGTATTCCACCGGGTAATCTTGACCTTCATTGGGGATGTTGTTGTGGTAAGATTGGATATCTGGGGGATATGATTCGTTTGTCGTCAGTGTCTTTAGAGAGATACTGTTGTGAAAGCGTGGTGTGCTTGAATGAGACCCTCTGTTTCTTTGCATGAAGTGGTAATCTTGCTGTCGTGATTTTAGCCCTGGGGCTTTTGTTTGTTGGAGTTGGGAAGGCGGGACCACCGTGGACTGGCAACTGCCCATGTGAGGTGGATTCTGTAAAACTACGGGGCTGCAAGGCCCTGCAGCCAGTCAATCATGTCAAAAAAAGATGGCGACATGGCCCAAGCTCCCCGCATTCGCGCCAACCGTTCCCACCTACGGAGTACGTACAGTCAGTCGGTCACCACACCTTGTCTTTTTTTGCTTCGTTTTCCCAGGCGGTTTGTCGCGATGCTCCACTTAAACGGAGTCACTGGTGACCGGCCGGACCCCGACCTCCTCTGTCTCCTCCTGCTTATCACTGACTGGGAACCAGTGGACGCCCCCCGAATTCCAGCGACTCTGACAATCGCTCCGAGGTATCTGTACCCCATTCCCATTCCATCCAATCCTTGCGGCCTGGCTACATTGCTCCTTCTCCAAAAATTCCCGTCCGACACCAACACCACCACAACCACAACGGTACCACCACCAGTGACCACCGACCGCGGCGTCCAGAAATAATAACCATCAGCCAGAGGGAAAAAACGGTTGTGACGGCAAGCCTCATTCAGAGCTTTCCCCTCTTCCACCTTACCTTACCTCCAACCCCGCACTGAAAACCACCACATGCAATGCCTCTGCGGTTCAAGCATCTGTGGTGATTTTCCTCTTTCCCTCTAACCCTTCCTAAAGGTAAAGGGCCCAGCGTTCCGGGCTCCCGCCCTTTGCCGTTGTCACCGACTGATATCGACCGACACCGCTCCTCCCAAGCCGGCAATTCCTCCCAACCTGATCTGACATCATTCACCCAAACCAGAACCAGTCGATTCAGACAGACATAGTCAAAATGGTTACCATCGCTATACTCCGACCCGCGCGCGGCACAAAGTTGTCGCAATTCACTGCGCGCTCTTTCCAGGCCACCGCCGCCTTCGCTGCCCGTCGCTCCTTCTCCTCCTACCTCGTCACCCCCAAGGAGCTCGACGAGGCCCTCAAGAAGAACCCTCCCTCCAAGATCAGCCCCGAGCCGCGCACCGTCCCTCTTTGCGCCTCCTGGTTCCTTCCCAACGATGGCCGCACCGGCATTGAGGTCTACCGTCAACAGCGAATTCCCAAGGCCCGTTTCTTCGACCTCGACAAGGTCATTGACCGCCGTAGCGAGTACCCCCACATGCTGCCTTCCGCCAAGGACTTTGCAGCGGCCATGAGCGAGCTGGGTATCCGCAAGGAGGACACTGTTGTCGTCTACGACACCAAGGAGTTGGGTATCTTCAGCGCCCCGCGCGTCGGCTGGACCCTTAAGATCTTTGGCCACCCCAAGGTCCATGTCCTGAACAACTTCAAGCTCTGGGTCGAGCAAGGTCTTCCTACCGAGTCTGGCGAGCTTTATAATGTCGAGTGCTGTACCTACCCCATCCCCAAGTTGGACGAGGGCAAGGTCGCCGAGTTTGAGGAAGTGCGCGAGATTGCGCTGGATCACAATAAGGAAGGTGCGGAGGGCGTACAGATCCTTGATGCGCGATCCCCCGGCCGTTTCGCAGGCACCGACCCGGAGCCGAGACCTGGCCTGTCGTCTGGCCACATGCCCGGCTCCATCAACATCCCGATGACCGCTGTCTTGGATCCCGAGACCAAGACGTTCTACCCCGCGGAGAAGCTCAAGCAGATCTTCCAGGAGAAGGGTGTCAACCCTGAGAAACCCATCGTCTCGAGCTGCGGAACCGGCGTGACTGCCTGTGTAATTGAGACCGCTCTCGAGGAGGCTGGATTGGGCTCTCCTGAGACGCGCAGAGTCTACGATGGAAGCTGGACGTAAGTTTGATTTCTCCCTCACCAAATCTCAAGCGTTTAGTAAGCTAACATATTTCGCAGTGAATGGGCACTGCGGGTCAAGCCTTCTGATTCACTCATCAGGAAGAGCGAGTAAGAGATGGAGCGAGAGAGTGCAGCGTCGAGTTGCTTCTAGTTGCGATACCCTCACTACCCCACTTCTGGTTTTCTCTGGTTTTCATGTACGATATCCGGCACATCACAGCTTTGGAGTTTGCATTGCGCATGGGGGAGGTCCGTCAGCCTTTTGGTCGTTTGGAAGCAACGTAGTTCGGGTGGCTGGTGTACATAGCAGGCCACGGTAATGGATCACGATTATGGACAACACATGTTTGGATGCCGTGCAGTGCGCATATAAGTGAGGAGTGCGGTTGAGTGGCGATACTTCTCGGTACTTTGTGTTCGTTCACAATTGATGAGGCTGCCTTTCTCTGCCGTGCTTAAAGGTCAAGAACACCATTCCAGATAGAATCGCGAGACCGCCCAAACGCAGGGACGTAAGACACACTGTGCTAAGGACCGGTGAGATTCGGTGAGACTCGGTGAGCAAAGCACCAAGGTGGGGGGACCCCCACTCCTCACCTTGAATTCCTGCCTCGAAGCTCAGGCCACCCTCTTAGGGCTCGCCAAACCCGTCCAATGAGCCCGCCTTGAGCACAATCGCAAAATATTCAGCCGGCCCTGACAGCCACCACAGACCCCCGCAAAAAAAAGTTGTACCCGAATCTCGAAATAACTTCCTCCCCCTTCGAAACACCACGCAACCGGACTAACCGCAGCAGCAGTCATCTCTCACTCGCGCGCTCAACACCCTTACCCGACGACACAAAAATGGCTGACCGTGGTGCAAGCGCCCCCGCCCGTGGAGGTGGTGGTTTCGGAGCTCGTGGCGGCGACCGTGGTCGTGGACGTGGCCGTGGTCGCGGACGTCGCGGCGGCAAGAGCGAGGAGAAGGAGTGGCAGCCCGTCACCAAGCTCGGTCGTCTCGTGAAGGCCGGCAAGATCAGCTCCATGGAGGAGATCTACCTTCACTCCCTACCCATCAAGGAGTACCAGATTGTCGACTTCTTCCTGCCCAAGCTCAAGGATGAGGTCATGAAGGTGCGCACATACAACACTCCAATTCGACCGGGAACCGAAATCGATTTTCGCAGACGACGACGCAGCAATCGCCCAATGCAGATGAGATTTGGGTTCTTGGGAGACTTATGGGATATCAAATTGGTTTTAGAGAGGAAGGGAAATGCTAATTCGTCGTTTCTTCTCCCCAATTGCAGATCAAGCCCGTCCAGAAGCAGACCCGTGCCGGTCAGCGCACGCGTTTCAAGGCCATTGTCCTTATCGGTGACTCTGAGGGCCACGTCGGTCTCGGAATCAAGACCTCCAAGGAAGTCGCTACCGCTATCCGCGCTGCCATCATCATCGCCAAGCTTAGCGTCATCCCCGTCCGTCGCGGATACTGGGGAACCAACCTCGGTGCCCCCCACTCCCTGCCCACCAAGGAGTCTGGAAAGTGCGGTTCCGTCACCGTCCGTGTATGTACACCCCGAATTCCAGCTTGCGCATTATAAGAGTATGGGAAACTGACTAGATGGAATCCAACAGCTCATTCCCGCCCCCCGCGGTACCGGCCTTGTCGCCTCCCCCGCCGTCAAGCGTCTCCTCCAGCTCGCTGGTGTCGAGGACGCCTACACCTCCTCCGCCGGTTCCACCAAGACCCTCGAGAACACCCTCAAGGCCACCTTCACCGCCGTCTCCAACACCTACGGCTTCCTTACCCCCAACCTGTGGAAGGAGACCAAGCTCATCAGATCGCCTCTCGAGGAGTACGCGGACACCCTGCGTGAGGGCAAGAAGTACTAGAGGATGTGCGAATGATGGGGAGAACGTCGGCGGCGAGGAGATGAGAAGAACAAGTGTCGGCTTCGGGATTTCTTCATGGAGTTGCGTGTGTTACACTGCATCGTTGGTTGGCCAGGGCATGACATTAAGGCTAAGGGCAAACTAGCTCCGGATCTGAAAATAAAGATCAAACATTGAATGCAGCCGACGGGTTTTTCAAAATAAGTACGGGCATGAATTTTACGATACCATCCAGACAACGTTCCATCGGCCGAGTGATATCATGTTGAGGCGTCATTTTCCAGAGCAATCGACGAATCGAATGGAGGTGTAAAAGCGTGGTTTTGGTCCATCGGCAGCTGGGCGTTTCGAAGACTCCTCCATGAAGAGACATCAAGAACGTTGACGGTCTGCAAGAGATTTTGACGATTACCAGACCTTTTGAGCCGGTCCTTGCTCGGCGACTTTCCCAATGTACACCTACTCTGCCGGTCCGGATGCACGACAAAATAATCACCAAGGCTGTTCCAAGCGAGATATTAGTCTAAGCCATGCTCGACGGACAGTTGACGATGACCTTACTTTGATTACAGATCTGGGCTCCGCATAGTGCAGTGTGGTAACACTCGCTCGATACCTAGGCTCACTAAAGACACCCGAGTACATGTCACACAGTTGGGGTGCACATTCCAATCAAGTACGATGGCATAAGTTTATGATACGCGGACCTAAAAGTACAAAGCACACTCAACCAACTCCCGTCCGAACGCCCCAGACAGTAAAGAATGAACACAGAATATTGACTTCAACCAAGCCTACTGCTCAGAATCGCTACCTTCCCGATCCGCGACGTTGAATCTTACTCGGCGCCCACTCTGCCGCCGTGTTTGCCGCGGCGGGAACAGGCCCCGATTCGTCGCCGCCCCCGGCCGAGTATCCCCCGCGCCCGCCCCACCCGCTGCCGACGACGACATTCTTCTTCCCGAGGGAACCCGGCCCGGAACGCTTCTCGGCACCATATCCGGATCAATCTCCACCATCTCATGGGGTTCGCTACCGGGTGTCTGGACCGTCTCGCGACTAATCCATCTCGTTCCGCGAGGCGCAATGCCGTCGTTGGGATATAGCTCTTCTGTATCAAGGCAGTCAGCACAGTCAGATCATCTCAATAATGCGCGAGACCGCATGTTCGCAGGGTTATAGACTCACCATTGAGCATCGTCTCCAGACGTTGCTCCAAATCCCGCCTCTGCGACTCGGTATCGCCGCCCCAATATTCCGTCACCCCAGGGAGAAACTCGGTCCTCCGGTCGTCGCCCACGTGATACGGCACCGAAAGCATCTGCTCCATCTGCGCCTGACGAATCTCATCCGGAGTAAGCATCACGCTCGCCTCCAGCTTCGCCACCTTCGTCCGCAGCTCGTCCGCCTCAGCCTGCTTCCGCACCCCTTCGTCCGTCACGCTCCTCCTGATTTCTTCCTGCCGCTCTTTACTCTGCAGATGCACCGGCCACCGATTCATCGAAAAGAATTGCCGCTTCTTCTTACCACACACCGCGGGCAGCGCCCAATCCCAGATCCGCTCGCGGTGCAGCGTCACGATGCGCTTGTTTTCCTCCAGATCGCGGAACCACCGCGGCCGACTGGGCCACAGCGTCCCGTCGCCTCGCGAAAGCTCGTCGATAATCCCCTTGCGCACCACCTCGCGCGCCTCCTCCTCCGTCATCTCCTCCGTCCACTTCCCGGGGTCGCCCGCCTTGACGACGCTCTTGTACGACGCCCGCGGCGTGGCCATGTCATCGTCCCCCGTTTTGTCCCGCTTAAAGCTGCTGCTCCACATGCCCAGGATATCCTGAAGCTGCGTCTTGCGGTACTCCCAGTCGTTGCCGTGGTTGAGACGCTGGTTGAGTATGGGAATGTTCTTGGCCAGCGCGGCGAGCCTGACGCCGAGGCGGTAGCCTAATGCCCAGAGGAGCTCCTTCGTCAGCGTGCGAGTAAGGTTGATTCGGTCCACGTTGGCGAAAGCTGAGGGCCATGCCCATGCGTCGAATGGAGCCGGGACGTTGTTGCGGTAGTAGTTATTCTTGCTTGGATTCGTTTCCCTGGTCCAGTCGTTGGCGATGTCCCAGTTCATGCGGTGTTCTGGGTGCCAGTCGTTCTTGGGTCGGCTTATTGACACCTCGCCGGTTTCTGAGCGTTCGTAGCTAAGAGGGTTTAGTTCTGTTAGTATCTGGTCTTTTTTACGCTTTCCTCGGAGGGAAAGGGACTTACCCGAGTCTTCCACACTCCGCAAGTACCTTACTGTACTTATTCACCCAATCCTCGGTGAAGATATAATCACCCTTGCGAATCCCAGAATTGAGAGCCATAGCCACCTGCTGCAGCGTAAACTTCCGATCCTGCTCCGCAAAAAGACACGCCTGGCTCGGCTCGTCCAGCAACGCCTGCATCCGCGCGACAAACACATCAAAATCGCGCCCCAGCTTTGGAAGCACCTCCCGCTGAGCCTTGACCGTCGTGGAAGGCCCGCAGACAAACTCCAGCCACTGGAGCTCGAATCTTTGAAAGGGCCCGCAGTGTCCGCCGTTCTTCTCCCGGAGAGCGGCGATTACCTCGTCCATGTCCCACGAGGGCCGCCCCTGGAACCCGTATTCGATATTCTTGACCACGCCCTCGAGCATCTCCCGCGGATCTTTCTTGTACGCCCGCGTCAGCTTCTCGCGGAGGGTGCGCAGGCAGTGGAACCAGGACAGCACACTCCTCTCGCTCTGCTTCATGAAGTTGTAAGGTGTGACGGGGCTGTACAGCTGCTTGGGGAGCTGAACCGTGTCCTTGGGAATCCCCATATCATCCAGCATCTGCTCATGGATGCGCACTGTCTGATTCCACAACCAATCCGCGCGATCGAGATTGGTGACCTGCAGCCGGTTATGCCAGTACGTGATACCAAGCGGATCAAGCTTGACCCCCGGCGGCGGCGCCTTGACGGAGTGAGGCTTGTACACGATATCTCGTTTCGCATCAGCCAGCGCAGCCGCCTTTTCCCTCTTCGTAGGCGGCAGCACCAGCTTTCGAAAGGGGCTCGCGAGAGCCACGTTCTCGTCGCTGTCGAAGTGCGAGAGACACTGTTGCAGCGCCGCGCGCTTCGCTCCTCGAAAACGGGCGAAGCGCTGCTGTGCCTCGCCTTCGGGGTAGTGTCTCTGCATCTTGTACGTTTTACCGTCGTCTCGCTTAAACTCGTCGACCTCGCCGCCGACGTACTCATTCATGAGGAGGTAAAAGTTGGCCTCGCCGTGGAGTTCATCCGAGGTCGTCTCGGGCCCTCCGCTCATGCACTTGTCGAACCACTCGTCTTCCGTGAGCGCCATGTTGAAGTCTGGTTGGTAGTGAAACATCTGTCCGCGTTCTCCTGAGCCGGGCATCTCGCTTTTCGGGTTCGTGGCCCAGACGAGATTCCCGTCCTCGCGGAGCCACCTCATAAACGTCATCCGTAGAAGCGGTCCGGGGATCTGGTAGTCGACGTCCTGAACGGACTCTGGCACGCGGTGTAAGAGATAGCGAGGCCGTACCGGATCCCTGGGCCTCTTCTCGATGACGAGGTCGCGCCCGTCGAGCAGCGGAGGGAGTCGCGTGCTGGTGGTGCTCATTTTGGGGAAATTGACGACAAGTTTCTTTTCGCTGTAGTGGTGCTCTTCAAAGATTGCGTGCGTGCGCAGCATGGAGATTGCTTCGCGGAGGTCGACGTACCAGTCCTTTTCCGTAACGTTTCTCATCCTGATGCAGTGCTGTAAGAACTCGCCAATTTCGGCAAACTTGCGCTCCCAGTCGAGTGTGCGGTCAATGTCCTCGTCCGCGAGGAAGTTCTTGATGCGGATGAGCTGGACCTTGGGCGCGTGGATGCGCCAGCCCTTGTAGTCGATCATGCGCAGGTCCTCGTCCGTGGTGGAGGCGTCTCGTCTGAGCCAGTTGGTGAGCCACTGGCTATCAAAGGGTTGGGAGCGGAGGTTGTCAGAGGTGTCGCCACGATCGGCGGCAGCAGCGGCGGCATCTTCGGGTTCTGGGTCGACCATATCGACTTCGGAGACCTCTGATGCGCTGCTGGGCGATTCGGAGTCGGATTCGGGAACATAGATTTTTCCAGGGGGGGTGAAGATGCGAGCGGGTTGTGTCGACGGAGGGGCGAGGCCGGAGTTTCTCACGAGACGACTGCCGCGCCCAGATTGGTTCGCGGGCCTCTGATGCGTGGATGACGATGTGTCGGTGATGGTGATATAGGGGGCAGTTGCTTCATCACACAGAGGCGTCCTCCTGGTGTCGACAACGAAAGGCGGTATCACAGGGCCCTGTGGCTTTGGAGGCGACTCTGTAACTCCTGAGAAAGTGACAGAAGCTCTGCCGTCTTCACTGCCCTCAGGCAGTCGTTCTGTGGTAGTCGGACGGCTCGTCTTTGGTGGCTGATCTTCTGCGTCAGCTTCTTTCTCGAGGGCACTACTTGAGTTTACTTGAGTCACCCGTGACCTTGAACCCTTGCTGTCACTCTTTTGCCCATTACTTCGAGACCCTTCGCCTCGAGTACTTGTTACTGTCTTCGTTTTAGACTTTGTCCGCGTCCGAATAGTCGTGGCCAAGGCAGCTAACGCACTCGGGGCCATCACTTCGCCCTCGGAATTCTCCTCTTCCCCTTCCTGAGCCGAGGCATCCTCGTCCTCCTCTTCATCTTTGTTATCTACTGGAAGGCTATGTGCACGACGCTTGTACTTCTTCGACCTCCTGATGAATTGGTTGCTGGTGAAATAGGGGTCAAAGACCTGCGGCCACTTCCAATCGCCAGGGTTATCACGAGCACGCCACTCCGTTGTAAAGGGGTTCCTGGGTGCCTCTCCACCCTCGGCAGGGGCTCGCGGTACCGTCTCAGGCTGGATTGGCTCTTCGTCGGTAAGGAGGCTCGACTGACCTTCGAACGTCGAAGGACCGTAGGTGCCCTCAGGTCCGTCTAGACATGCAGTAGGATCCGGGCCTCCGATGCCCTCTCTCTCTTCTCCTGCACCATACCCAGGAAGTCCCTCCCCTTCCACCGATCCAGACTCTGTCCTCATCTTCGCCGCAGCCGCTTCGATCTCGGCCCGGGAGAAGCTGACGCCCTCGAAGCCCAAAACCTTGACCCACCTGTCTAGATCGTCGCCGCCTTCGACAATCTTCCTGAGCATGAGACCTCTCTTTTGGTCTTCTGATTTCTGTCTGTTTTCTTCGGCTGCCTTGGCTTGCGCGACGAGATCCTCGACGCCCCCTTCTTGTGTCACCCCCCAACGAGCACCTCCGAGATCCGCATCTTGAAGCCACTCGTACCGTTGGCCGTACAGACTTGCCATGAGCCCACGAAAGTCCGCATTGCTCTGGAGGATCGCATCAATCTTGCGTGTGGAGATGAGTGTCTCGATGTGTTCAAAGAGGCGGTGGGGCTCTGGGTTTTCGAGTGCGAGCCGTGTAGCTTCCCACGTATCGGAAGGGAACCTGTGATATTGCCTCCTGACCATGTCGGCCAGTTCATCTACAGCATGATTAGACTGTGGATAGTAAAACATTGTCATCGGGTGACACCTACGCATCCTTGCTTGCGCCATTTTGGCTGCCGTTGCTTGTGCTCAGAGTACTCTTGTTAGACTTGCGAAATCAACAACGGTGAAGGTAAGGGAACAATCCAGGATGAGGGGAGAATAGAACGCCGAATTGAGGAGAAAAAAGTCCAAGCTCCAAGGCAAATAAGAGCTGTTACGTGGAAGGCAGCTGTTTGAGAAGAATGGTCACCTTGCGCAAGACAGAGACATTGGGGAGAAAACCTGACAAACAAAAGGAACGTGGAGTTTGAGAAAGCAGAAAGTTGAAGGGAACTCAAGTTTCCCCTCAGACTTGCGAAACACTTCCATTTTACGATTTCCAAAGAGTCTGATAGAAACTCTCAATGACTTGCTCTGTCGCGTTGTAGCCAACCCAAAGAGGACATCACAAGGAGTCATTGCGGTCTTTCTTGGTGGTCACAAAGACCTCCAACGGCGACAACAAAGAAGACAACCTACAGAGGGAGGAAAGGGATATGTGGTCAATGTTTCAACAATGCATTCGGGACGCGATATTGCATTGCCGGTTCCGGTCGTGCTCTCTCGCCAGAATAGGGTTCTATTTGCGGCATCATGGTTTGTTTCTTTGTCGCGGGCCGTTTTGCAACTGTGGCAACGGCGGTTACCTGATCTTGTCGTAAAGCTGCGAAGCTGCGAACCCCGACAACTATGGACTGAGTTTTGAGACCAGAAATTCGAGTGTTGACAAGTCGCATATACTGAGGATGGAACACGTAAGAAGCCTCAGCTTTCTCTTGTAGCCCCTCTAGGCAATGAGCTTCCAAGTCGCATGGTTTCCAACAGTAGATAAAGCTTTTCGCAGACTTCTGCAACTAAAGCCACGCAGCAAAGACTCACTGCTTCTTCCGCATTAGAAACCTTTCCTTGACAACAAGAACAATGTCTCATAGGCAGGGCCCCGATGATGCTGCCTCCAACGACGCGGACGCTCACATTCGCGACTCGCCCACCACCACCTCGCAACCCCCGCAACTAGAGCCTAACTCAGCCCATGCCGAAGGTGGCAACCATGAAGAGACCGATATGTGCAGCCCGGAAGAATTTGACCGTCGTTTGGCAGTCGAAGCCCACGAACAAGAGCTCAACGAGCAGATCCGCGTAGAGCTAGAGACCCAAGAGCGCGAGGCCATATGGCGTCGTCGAATGCAAGCTGAGAATCTAAACAATCCCCAAACTTCTCATACACAGCCTCAAACACCACCTCTTGTCATTGGCGCACCGCTGGGGAAGAACCTCACCGTCGTAGAAGCCGCGCGCCGCCTCGTCTCTCAATGGGAAGCAATCCACGAGTCCACACTCTCCTCAAACCCAGAAGCCGCCGGTCTCATCCTCGAAGAACTGAACCAAGCCCGCGCCCAACTCGACGCCCTCACAGCTCAACATCACAGAGAAGACACAGACATCTCCCTCCTAGACGATCCAAACCAAGACCCGGCAACAACACCCCTAAACTCGCTCCAAGCACACAAAAAAGAAGCCATCGCCTCCAGAATCAAATTTCTCACAGACTCCCTCCCAGACTCCTCCTTCCCCCCAGAGCGCACCAACATCACCGCCGCAATCTCCCTCTACCGCGCCTCCCGCGTCCCCTACTCGGCCAACTGGGCCCTCATCTACGCAGGCCACCTCGTCGACTTTGCGCCGACCTACGCCTCCTTCACCGCGGACCGCGCCGCCCGCCTAGCCCGCTATAGCCGTCTCCATGGCGAAGGGTGGCTCTGGATCGAGCCGCCCCTAGCCCGGGACACGGGCGCCGGTCCCTCACCCTTCTTCTCTGCGCGTAAGAGCACCTTTCTCCCAGAGACGGACTCGGCGTACGACATGGGCCACTACAGCGTCACCATGTCGTTCCGCAGGATGAAGAGCCTCGCATACTGCGGTGCGGAGCCGCTGCTGAGGAGCATGTCCATGTCCAAGAAGAGGAAGTGCGAGGACCGTGACGACGAGGACGAAGCAGCGATGCTGGAGTTGAAGGACTGGCCTGCGTCTATCGCCGAAGACGTCTCGGACGAAGCATACGACGATCTTGATGCTGCTTCAGACTCGGACCTACCGGGGTTCCCTCCTCGCTGCCCAAGAAAGTCCAAACCATCTACGCCATCATCCTCCTCTCGTGCAGGCATAAAACCATCATCCAGTCTCCGCCGGAACCGCCCCTCGCGACACCCACACATGGCCCGCGACCCCTCCGCGCCAACCCTCCACTTCCGCACCCTCCTCGACAGCGGCTCGACGCTCCCGATGCTCTACAACCGCGACGCCCGCGCCCTAGGCATCCACCGCGGCTCCTACGCCGCCGTCTCCCGCATCGCAGTCGAGACGGCCTCGGACAAGATGGCCACCTGGCTATACGAGATGGAAGTCGCCGTCGTAGACACCGCAACATGCGAGCCCCTCGTCTCAGCTTCGTCGCCCGTCTGGCCAGCGGAGGAACTTATGCTCGGCGGCATCACGTTGGTCATGGCACGCAATTCACCCAAGGCCGGAAGTGATTCGTTCTCGTCGCCTGGCGGGGGCACCGACGCTATTGCCAAGACGACGGCGGAGGGAAAGACGACATTTCTTGAAAAGGCGACGAGCTTGATTGATATTGCCGAGGGCCGCGATTACGGACGGCTTTCTGGGCTTTTGCCGTTCAAGGCGTGTTATATGCAGAGCACGCCTGGGCTCCGGACGATTTGGATGGGTGAGGACCGGCGCGATGTTTTGGGCGCGCATCGGATGCCGGGACAGATGCGGTGGGCGCCGGGTACGGGGACGGTGTGTGACCCCGGACATCCACGGGAGGTATGGAAGACGGCCTGCGAAGATGACGATGGGAGGCCTGCCTTGCTGCACATGGCGCACGAGGAAGCGGCCTCTGGAGATGGAGAACGACGGGCTTCCTTGGTTGACGTTGAGGAGAAGGGATGGAAGGGACGAAGTGAAGTTACGGTTACGGATAAGAATGGCGTCAGGGTGAAGCATACCATGGAGCCTGGGACACTGGATTCACAGCGAGAGAAGCGACTTAAGAAGGCTAGGTTATTTGAGTAGATGCTTAGGCAGTGTTCTGGAGAGTTTGACAATTGAAATCGTGAAGACGACAGCATCTATCTGCCGCGACACGATGTTTCTCCTGCCGCAAGACCGCTGTCGTCTTCTCGACGAGGTTGGTCTCAAGGTATAACTACAACCGAGTGTGATGTGACAGAAAGGCAGACTTGTGAAATCGTAACAACGGAGCGCAGCGAGTCCTGCTGCTCTACGTCTCTAAGGGTATCCGATGAGTTCTCAACTTCTTCAGGCGCGATGAATATGAATATCTCGTGGGAACTGTCTCTTGAGAGCCAAATATCTCAGGGGCTAAAGGATACCAGCTTCTGCCCACAATAGTGGCCAAATGTTCCGCTGGCTTCAGGTTTGTCCTGATATCCATGAACCAGCCTTTGCTCTCGCAAACATCGGCTTCACGGTCGTCAACATCAACCAGCGGTGAAGCTGTCAGTAAGGGGTCCGCAAATCATTACCTTAAAGCATTGTCGAACCCCCCTGATACTTCCGCATGCAAATCTCGGCAGCATCCGCCCTCAAGGGTCCCCGAATAGGTATTCCGTCATCTCGCCTGGCCCTTCTCGCTGCATGGGCACATGGGATGACAATGAATCCGTGTCATGAACAAGTGGAAACGCAATGCAGGAGACAGAGTCTATCGATAAAAGGCAAGAAAATGAGGTCCGGATTTTCGCAAGGCGGTCAGAAACTCAGAAATCATAGGGGGAAGCGGCCTATTCCAGGGATATAGAGTAGGAGGTGATCAACTAGCGCTCGCTTCGTGATATCTTTGCTATCAATAGCATCGATAATATCCACAACCCACCAACAAACAAAAGCAGTGAGCAGTGGAAAACATCCTTTGCCATGCCTCCTTGCATTAACAAAGAAGCACTTGCTTTTTGGGCCGACCAACTCTGCCTTTAGGCCTCTTGCTCGCGCGTGCGGGTGGCTGTTCGGAACGGATTCCTAGTGTAGAGCGGCGACTCAGTAGGGGGAACGGAGATGACAGCCTGATTCGAGTCCGATGGTTCTCTTTTCGCGGCGCGCTGGGCTCGACATGGGAATATCAATGCCTCTGCGGCCTGCCCATCGCGATCTGCCGGGGCCAGCAACGGCCGAATTGAAAGGCGGCACGGTGGCCTCGAACCCCCCTCCAACAAAGCCCACTTGAGCTTGTTGGCCAAATACGAATCGCCCGCCTTGCGCTCCTGAGTCGTTCCCCCGGTCTGGTGATCACCGAAATCGAACAATGACTTAATAAGCCTGACAGGCTCCAATCCACTTACTCCTGTCACCTCCGCCCAATTTCCCCAATAACTGAGGGAAAACGTCTTTGGCACAGGCACAACGCCTGAGAAGGACTGGGGATCTCACCCGCCGAGACCCGGCCATCCAAAGTATCGCGCAATCGGAGAATTAGGGCGGAATCTTTTCCCCCAGGGCCCCAGACGCAGGAGATTGTAAGTCGTGCGAGGGATTGACGCGATTTGAGCTATTCGTATGTCTGGGGGTGGTTCTGGCCAATGGGCCGCCTTGGACAATGCGCTCTGCACCCGTCCCTATGGCCGTATTTCCCAAACAACTAGGCATGCTGTTCGCGCGAAATCTTGTTTTGCGTGCAGGCTTACGGTGGGGGAGCCAGGCGATGCGTGGTGGCTTGCAGATGCGAGAGTGCAAATCTGCCAATTCCAGCTCAGGGCCCCGTCTGGCGTCTGTCCAAGGGGGCCGCCTAGTCGGCTTGTGGGAGCCGTGTCGCGTAGTAAGGTGGAGGGGAACGCGTAAAGTGGTTTTGTTGTTCTCTTGGTGCTACCTCCTGAATCCTCTCTCTCTCTCTCTCTCTCTCTCTCTCTCTCTCCTGTGGCCCTGTGGGAGGGTGTTCGTCGCCAAGTTAGCGTGTGGTTGGTGTGCAACTTGGGCGAGGAATGGAATGTGCTTTTTGAACTAGTTCCAATTTCCATCCGAGATCTCGAGGGGAGACCCCTGGGAATATTGAACAACTGGCAGACACAAACAATCAACCTGCCTGCTTGCAATTGAAGCATGTGCTAGTGTGAGTGTCTCTCGGACCCAGAGATAGCAAAGTTGTGATGTTTGCAACGGCATTGACAGGACACGTCCACAGCCTCACAGGTTACAGAACAATCGATATCACTCCGTAAGGATGTTCGTCAACATTGCCATTTCGATGAATGCCGGCGTCGATGTCTCGGTTGCGCAGCGCTGATATCACCGACGCCTGTGGTAGCCATCTCTAGCAAACAAATCCGAGCAATGTTCCATTGCCCTTTGGTCTGTGCGGTATAGCATCAGAATGTCTCAGCCCCGTGCACCAGAATATGGCTCGTTCGATGAACGAGTGGTGATTGACTTGCCACGGAGGAGGAAACAAGACAAGACCTCACGGGAGGCCGTGTTTGTGTTTCGAGACGATGGCCTTTGCTGACAACCAGCAGTCGACAGTGCGATGGGGGGTTGCGCCGTTTGTTGGCTAGCGTCCAAGAGCTGAAGCATAATGAAGCCGTCAACCGCGAATCTAGTGCCCTTTCAAGGTCATTCAGCTGCTCTAGCACCCGCAATCCTCGGTGCTTCAGACGTGCTCTGGGCCCGCTGATTGCTTCTTGCAGCCGCCGAGGCAAATTCGCCCAGGCGATGACCCCGGCATTGGCTACACAATAGCGCTGCAGACCCGGCTGACACCCTCCTTCAAGACCCGGAATAGGCAGGCCGGTCGGCGCATCCAGTGCCCCGTCCGTGGGGACGCGACGGGGATGCAGCTTGTCTTTGTTGCAGGATTCGGGCCCTGGAGAAATCTATCACGGACCGAGGGGGCAAAAGGTGTCGAATCCTGCGTGATGCTGACAGATAGGCAAGATCGAAGGACTGGAAGGACGTAGGTACTGACGATCAGAGACTGGCAGCTAAAACAATGGCTCATATTCTGTAGGACGAGCGAAGCCGGAAAGCCGGTTGCTGAGGGCAGTCTCGGACGACTCAGACCGGCTCGTAACTCTTGTGGAGTAAGTAGGGACCAGGGAGCCAGAATTCGACGTCAACGGATAGACTTTGTCTCGTGACTAGCTTGTGGCCGGCCCATGGCGAATGGCATGGTATCTGTTCGTTCCTACACGGAACCCGAGACAGCCTATTTGTGTGCGACCAGAACAAGGCATACAAGAGCATTTCTGTCGGAAAGGCGAGATGTCCTGGCAGTTGTACGGAGGGCCTATTGCCAACGCTTTTCAAGAAGTCGACGCACATGCTTTTTGCGCTTGAGCTAGGTGCCAAGTGACATGCCTGTAGTGCGTAGAAATCCAGGATGAATGCATGCGTGTCACCGGTAGAGCCCTCGAAAAGCACTGGCTTGTTGGCTAGGTAAATGTCAAGGGTTGGTGACGGCTATCAAATATCTGAAGCGGATGTCCGTTCTACCAAAAGTAAGGTGGCTGGAGTCTCAAGGCTGAATGCGATTTGAATCAGGCGCCGATCGTTCGTGCGCTCGGCACCCGCACCTGGGAAACGGCATTCGAACTTTAGGCAGATCTCATATACCGTTTCCGTGGTGAAACGAGGAACGATAACGAACCGTTTGATTTCATCTCGAAATGTCGTAATTGCTGTGTACGAGCTGCGCGTTACCGACGCCTCCGCTAGCACGGGGCAACGGCATCGGCTATGAACGTTCTCCGGTCGGTCAAGAATCGGGTTGACGCCTCGCGTGGATGCAGGTGTCCCCGAGGAAACTCTCCAACGTACCCTTGTCCTGGAGGACGTTTCTTCCAGGAGCTTCGGATTCGTCACCGATTAAATCCCATGGTTAATCGTCTAGCAAGGGAAACCAGGTGTGCATATCTTGCGTCCCTAAAGGCAAAGGTGTCTCTCCTTCGAAACAAATGCCCCGACTGAACTTTACCATGTTAGGATAGGTAGTCAAGTCCGATACCCGTGTTTGCATCTGTATCCGCAAAGTCGTGTTCAGTTGCGTAAATTGCCTTGAATTTCCAAGATAGCTCCCTCAGGGCCTCGCCAGCTAGGTATCGTTCGGGCAAATCCTATGCAGGCTCGCGTCATGACATGAACTTCGATGGAGCTCGCCTGGCCTTATGCAGGGTAGCTCCTCATTCGGCCTGGACGGCTTGATATGGAGATTTGCTACCGCTTGTGCGTGGAAAGGGAGAAAGCTTGCAATCTGTGGAATTCGAGATGGCCAAGGAAACCGTGTCTGCCCATACCTGTACTCTGTGTCCGTACTCCGTAGTTCGTAAATAATCGCGAATTGTAGGTTGCAAGGGCGACTGAACCGGTCATCCATCGCCGATGGCATGTCACTGGGGCTGGAATGACCAGTGACACGCGAGATAATCTGTACTAGCCCACTCAGAAGTTTCTTTGGTGAAGTCCAAGCGCACTGTCTAGCCGCTGATTCGAGGCATTCTCCAGAGACTCGACAGGGTTCGTTCGCAGGTCGCGATCTGGGCGCCCAGCGATGGTTCCTAAGTTGGGATGTGTGTGCACGAAGCAAAAGTGATGCCCCAGACCAAAAAGCCACGCGAGATAGCTGCGAGATCTGTCTAATCATCTTCGCCCAAAGTCAATTAGAAGATGACGAACACTGGAGAGACCCGGCATTTCGGACAGCTCGCAATTCGCTGATGCTAACGATTTTGGTCAAAGCTCCTGGCTCCCTGCCATGGAGCCAAGTCATGTTGAATTCCCAGATTGGTTGGTTTGGTGCCGAGCTCAAGGGAGGGTTCCGCGTGTGATATGGATGGTTGATGTCTTGATGGGCGAACTGGTGCAACGATGGAGGCCGGCCAGTGGTTTTGAGGAATCCGAAATGGTGAGGTGATACAACTCTACCTTGTTAACGGTCGTTTTGGAAAGTCCATCAGACTTGAAACGCCATCGGAGTCGTAATTGTGATTATAGACAAGTGTTGCAGCGGTAAATACGACCAAGGCACTTGGACGAGGATGGCAGGTGGATTGAGTTTGCACGGCTCTCCTCCTCACAAGCTCGCATGGGCGACCAGTGATCGTGATTGCAGAGAGGATGTGGGGGAAGCTTCGAGCGTTTCCTCTTTCTGTTTCTGTTCCTGGCGACGAAGCACACGCCACTTGCTCCAAATGGGTAGCGTGCAATGAGAGAGGGTGCCTACGTTGGGTCGACAACTTGACATTGGGTTCGAGTGGATGGGATGGCAGGTGGTCAAAGTGCAGCTATTTCGTTGAACCCATTCCTAGTGGTAGCGTGTGACGCTTTGATTGTCGAAAGTCTTCTGACGGCATCCACGATGAGTTCATGGGCCAACCGTCGCTGGCATGGTAGATGCTTGCGAAAAGACTGGGACGAAATCCGTTGCGGCGGCCACGGTTACCTGGCACAAATGTTTGCGCAATGGCGTGTATCTCTATATCCATGTTGCTTCTTCGTAATCGATTGTCGTCCATTAGTATCCGTAGAATTCTGATTCTGATAGTCTGACCCCTTGCGGGTTTCTACGGCGAGAATTTCATTTGAGTCCATTGATGACAGGCCTGTCGATTGGTTGCCCAGGCCCAAAGACCAGCCAAATAAGTCTTCGTACGGAGTAGAGCGTTGACAGCAATAGCGGTCATCTTAAGGACCCAGGGCCCAAGCTGGAACTTTGCAAGCGTTTCCGCCGATGGTTGTTGCTTTTTTCTCTCTCGCCGAGCCTAGCATGGCCTGAATAGACAAGTCCGGCAGAGACGGGATGTGTGGGATATTGTGAGAGACGGCGCGGCAGCAAGGGGAAGCTCGAATGGCAAAAATCTCTTCGTGACGGTGCCATCCGATTTGCTCTGACGGGGTCGCGAAGGGTCGAGGGGATTAACGAAATGGAAGCTGTTCTTAGCCTGAGACGCAACTATCAATGTCAGAGCTCCAGCGAGAGGAGGCGCTACCGGGACAGGGTCCGCAGCAGAGCAAAGGGGGAGAGGAGACGTCGGGTGTCCGGTGTTGCGTGTCATGGGATGAACCACAAGCTGTCAGTGACACGGAGCTGATCCTGCTCGGAATAGGTGTCTGTGGGCAGATAGTGGTCAGTTGAGAACGGTAGAGTAGGGAAGTTGCTTGTCACAATGAGAGTTTCCATAGCAATTGAGAGCCTTGCGTGGTTGGATTGGCGATAACGGCCTTGAAAATTGATTGCCATGGATAGACCGTAAAAGTCACTGTGTATTCGTACTTTGTGGAGAGCATTACTGCGTTTGGGTGCAGAGCTGTCTTATTCGCACAAGACACAAGCTCCCAATGCAAAGGATAAGGTTTGCATTACTAAGACACGACATTCAGGGATCGAAGAACACAACGTGCACAAGATCTGGCGCTAGTCCAGGAATGGAGAAGAAGCTCGGCCGATTGGGCGGAACCGGGGACGGGAATCGGAAGTTGCAACCTACCTCCCTTAGCGCGCCTCAGGCTTTCAACGTTCAGCCTCGTGTCTTTTGTGCAGCTGTGGATCTGCACCGGGACACCTCCTTCGATGCTTACCTAACAGCACTCTGAAGCCTCAAAGTGTGGCTGACGGGATGGCGGAGAAAGAACGACATGCCTTCGTCTCTGTCTGGCAGCTGCATTCACTTGTCAGCCTTGATTCCATGCAACTGCATTCCTATCCATACACAATTCTATTTAATCCTTCCATAAACCTTCTAGACGACTCCACGAGCAATGCAACCCCCTGCATCCAAACCTGTCAATTTCTCTCTTTTCGTCCGCCTCGCCGTGTCCGGGACCCGTCATCACCGCTCTCGTTTGTGGGCGAAGGGTCGAAGCTCCAGACACTATCGAATGCAGCAACCCTGTCCATTCGACGACGCCCTCAAGCCCTGAAGCAAATTCATCAATTTGGTTGTACTACGGATACGCTGCACCTGCCTGTTTACTCCGTACGGAATACAGTCTAAGGCACTTAGTCAAGACACCGGCTCCATCACGAAAAGACCATGTGAGAATTCAATGTCAACCATCCCTTTGCTCCGAGTGGGATCGCAAGCCAGGGCCCGATACGCATCACCCAATAAACCGCCTTGACGACCAAAGCTTTCCCCCGAGCAGCCGATACATGCCCGTGACCGCCCGACGCCGAGCTGTTGGCAAAAAGAAAACTGCAATTTCGGGTCACGAAGCCGTCCCGCCACACGGCACTGAGCCGGCAAGCCAAATTACTGTGGTCTCAGCCCACTTTCGCCGGCAGCTTGAACGAGAATTGTAGCCTGCTGCCAAACCTATCATTTGCGATGTTAGGCGCAATGCCTCGAGGCGTCGATGCACTTCTAGAGGCTGGTTAAGCTTTGAAACCACCGAAAATCCGATATGTTCTGCGAAACGTGCCACGGTATTCCCATTCAGCCAGCGAGTGGTACTTGAAGTGGACGTCTTAACGCGGCATTGGAAAGTACCGTACCTAAATCAGATAATGACGTGACGTCTACGGATACACAGTTCTATCCGCCATTCTCGGCCAGACACCATGGTGTTCGAGGCAACCTCACGCATACCGTTGCAGCAATTATTGGCTTACCAGACCCCACGGACTGACCGCTACGTTCCAGCCTTTCGAGATTTTTGCGTTTTCGCCGCCCAAGTGGACAAGTTTGCGACAAAACCAGGGTCTAGGTGGTTGGGGAGGATCATCGAGTTACCGACAAGTCTCGGGCTTCCAAACACTTCCAAGAGTCACAACAGCGGTCAAACCGCCGCATATGCACGAGGCAAAGAAAAAATTTATTCCCGACCTCTGCAAGACTGTGCGGAGTGCTTGCATGTCGTTGCTGTCGAGACGGTGGAATGATGGGGTCAACATTGAGGAGAAAATTGCAGAAATTTTCTTCTGATATGGAAACTCGAGTCTACACTTGAGCCGCAGCTGCCGCAGACCGTCAGCCATTGACAAATCATATTGAAGCAGATGGCGAGCAAAGAAGCTAAAAAGTTGTCACGATGCGGGACTCGGTACGCGATCGCGGGGCGGACCAGGGTCGCGACGGCGGCACGGGTTGTCCCCAGTATTTTTTGGCGTCGTGCAGCAGCGCACCGGTTCCTTTCTGGCACCTCCGAAGCTCCGGGTCACCAAGCGGATGCGCACTCGCGTGAGGTCATTCCACGAGTCATCCCGCCGACGTTCAACACAGATGACTATTGGTGGCATCCGGGCGTTGCGAGGTGAAGGCTGGGGATTGCCTGTTGGCGTCGAGATCATCGCCGAAGCTTGCGGAAGCACCAAGCAGAGCGAACGGCCCATGAGGGGCTGGAGGGGTGGCTGAAAAAACGGAGTCTCTGAACAGATTCTTTCCATGGTCACCGACGACGTGCAGCCTACGGCAACCAGCGGTGATGAACATTGAAGCCAAAATGGCTTAGGAACTTCTGCACGAAGAAGGATTCGAATGTGTTATTGCCCAAGATTCGAATGGAGTCGCGATGATCGCAGCCTGCAAATCGGGGGAATGGCGCCAAGGAAGGGATGTATGGCTTGTGAGCAACAGCATTCGTTCCCTCGAGTCGTGATATTTTCGATGGACACTTCGCTCCGACTGTCACTTTCTTGACAAGACGGCGCATGCTTCACATTGATGGAGCTCTTTCGACAGAGCCTCAAAGTCAACATCCTACTGGAACAGCCCGCTAAAGTAAAATCCAGGGTCCAGGCCTTTCCGACGGGCCCATGGTCCACGGCCCCGGTTTGAGGCTTCAAAAACTTGCAGTTCGTGATGGATACTGGCAGGCCCCACTGCGGGGACGCTTTGTAGAAGAAACGCTCCCGGACAAGCGTTAGCAAACACCTTAGAACCTCGAACTTGATCCACACCTGCATGACCGCGGGCGTGGAGTCGGGGAACCTTGGAGACGGGCACACAGGGCGACAAGATTTCGACGCCAGTAAGGACGGTGCATGCAACCACTTGTACATGCGTCAAAAGCTCGCATGCAAAGCAAGGAAGAGAGAGGAGAACAGAAAGCAAGAGCTCCATAAACGCGATATGGTGACGAGGCGAAGTGAGGGGAACATCGGAGCAAGTTGCGAGATTTCTGCAAGACCAACTGCTGGGGCTGGAAACGCGGCCTATTGCTGCAGTAGCAACGTCAGCGGTTCGAAACTACGTCGGTGCGAGATCACAGAGACCGACACGGATGCGGACACGTTCTGCAAACTGCAGATCAGGGCTTGGATTCACCAACCAGCCCCAATATGACGGTCCTGCTGATCACAAATGACACACTGCTTAA
Organism: Colletotrichum salicis; assembly: GCA_001563125.1. Taxonomy (NCBI): domain Eukaryota; kingdom Fungi; phylum Ascomycota; class Sordariomycetes; order Glomerellales; family Glomerellaceae; genus Colletotrichum; species Colletotrichum salicis. The sequence continues at coordinate 3,269 of JFFI01001150.1, read as the reverse complement.
TTGCGTGCCTTGGTGACCGACGGGCCAGCTCTCCTCTCAACTCCCTGGTCGAAGACGTGCAGGAGACAGATGCTTGAATTGCTGCCCCTCCAGCGTCACCACGTTGAATTGGTTGAGGGGAGGGGTCGGGGGTTTCCACGGACCCGGTGCTCCGGCAACTTGCGAGGTCTCGTCCGAGGATCGCTGTCGCCCATCGCGTAGGGGTGGTTTGAAGGTCGCGTATCGGCGCGTCTGCATCTGAGGACCCATTAACTTCGAACATGCCTTCACTCCGCGTTCGACTGGGCCACACCCTGCGGCGTTTTGTACAGAGTATCTGTAGGGATCAACGAGAGACGGATCCAACATCACGCAACCCACCACATCATCCTGTCTTGCTTTAGCCGCATGCAACAGTCAAATATTCACTAAAGGCCAATAAACTCGGATTGCGAAAAGGCCAGGCAAGGAGCTCCCAGGCTCCCGGATGGCGCGAGGGGGGAAGCTTGGGGAAGTCGAAGTGGTGGAGTGGGAACGGCAGAGCCAAGCGCATTATCTCACGACCAACAAGACGCTATATCCCAGAGTTCGCGATAGACGAGCAGGTGGGATTCTTGCAGATTCCGGTCACGAAAGTTTGATCCAATTGAGGCGTATCGGGCTATCAGTTGGCGGCCATGCCTCGGTGTGCGTGGCACCAGTGCAAGTGGACATGCTGGCATGTGGGTGTGGTGAGCTGGTTCGGGGACATAATTGCATGTTTTCCTTGATTTGCGGTTTCGGCCGGTTCCCTCGAGGTGGTGTACGGAGCTTGATGCTGGTTCGCGACGTTCCTGAGCTGAAGATGCGGAAGTGTGTACGTCTCTTTAACAGGGTTGGGAAGAGGCGCTGCGGGTGAGGGGTAAACGAGGACGAAAGGCACCCTTGTTGGGCCAGGGTCCTTGTCGCCATCGCCTCTGGGGATTTTGGAGTCTGCGCGCTTCTACTCGTCCAGCCACCCTGCACGAACTGACAAGGCCACTGTTGGGCCTGGCCGAATCGGGGGTCTATTGTAACTTACCTGCAACCGAATAGCTCGCTACTGAATGCCATTGCTGCTGCTGTGTTGGCAGAGGAGCCCGGCCGAGTTGACAGAAGGCAGGTTTCAAGGGTGCAGTGCATGTGACGGCTCCATTGGCAGTTGAGCGATGGACCTGGAGGCGACACGAACCGTCTTTGGCGGCCATGGAACGGAACGGGCTGCGTTGAACGGTCGAGAACGGCAGATTCTAGGGAAATCGACTGGATTGCGGCCGTGGGACGAGTGAGGAACTTGCGATTCTGGCACGGCCTGGGGGCAATTGATTGGACACATGACTCTCCTTCAACAACTGAAAATAGGCTGCCAGAGAGATTGGGGTATCTCAGGGCGCGGATGGTCTATTAATCTGGTCAAAGGGGGGAGGAGGTCATTGCCAACGGGAAGGCTGAGTAGCCTACCTAGTGTGAATCTGGGGTTGGCGGATCGCCATCTAGATTTGGTGACAATGGCGAAAGGGAGGGGGACGCGGACGACACAAACATCGCGTCGAGGGGCATTTCAAGGACCGCGTAAAGTGGTCATCCGCTAACCCAGACCAACCGTGAGAAGCCATCGTCAACTTATGTTGGAGGGGCTAGGCTTAGGTGATTCAGGCCTAGCTTGGGGAGGGCGAGGGGGCACGGGAGGTGCAAGGGCCTTGCACTGACCTTTGTTCGTCTGATGTTACAGGTGGCTGTTGCTTTTCTTTGACAATTTTTGGAAGGTGTTGAAGGGGGGACAATGCGGCGTGTGAGACTCGTGGGAGAGATGGAGAGAACTGATCTAGAAGGATTTGTGTATGGTTTGAAGCCAGAAACGCCTTGAAGCCCGATCTGCTTACGTTCTGTCAGGACTTTTTGGTTGATTTCAGCGGCCACTTGCATCATTGACGATCCCTCTTTCTCTGATCATTGGTGAGTAGCCTTTTTTCCGTCAGGGAGGTGAACAAAGGAGCGGGGGCCCTGAGTCGCGGATGACGCTTGGCGCCTTTTTCTTGCGCTCTCTGCCTGCCAACGGCGCCAGCAGAGCGGAACCGCGGCTCAGGGGGTGATCAGAGGGATTTTGGTGGTTGGCCTCTTTCCGTACGGAGTAGTGTTCGACGAGAGTCTGGAAAGGGAGATTGAGGATTTGAGATTTGGAACCTCTTGAGATCACGAGACATTGACAAAGGGGGAGACATGAAGGGGTCTCGGACTTGAAGTCTTTTACGGTCACGGCTTTGACGATTCTCATATCGGACGGATGCAAAAGTGGAAGGTTTTTTTTCTTCTTCAGGGATTGCAACTTGCAAGGCGGGCACGTTCGTCAGCCTATCTAGGGCGTGTTGGGTTCTAAATGTGTTGGATTGGCGACGTTTGTTCGCCCCCCTATTAGGGGACGCGGGATATAGCCCGGCCCCGGGCAGATTGCTCGATCATCAGTTGATTCTTCAGTTTAGGTGAGCAATGGGGTTGACCGTCAACGGAGGTTAGGAGCCTCCCCTAGGAACACCATAAGCATGAATGAGAAAGGAATGCATGTTCGGTACCTTTGCCAACCAACACCCACCAAAACAGCCAATGTAGGGGAAAAGGGGAAAAGGGGGGGGGATAAGTAAGTATCATGACTTCCTCCATGTTCTGGAATGGATGGAAATCAACCGGCCTGTGGATTTTGAATGGTTTCCATAGGCGCGGTGCGGAACTGCCGCCGTACCGGCATATTTAGACGCCGGACACGCTTGGTGCATGAATCGGGGGTGGCCCGGGAGCGGGATGGGGCCCGGGACGGGGGCGTCTGCTGGCTTCAGGGGAGCCGAGATGAGATGATGGGATATGCCATTGCCCGTGGGAATTTTGGCTGTGCTGAGTCAGTGGAGGGCGGGTTGTGATTTGGCGACTGGTTGAAGACCTATCTAATCGGTCGATAGGAGAGACGCGGGATGATATTCAGATGACGACGATGGCTCATTTGCTTTTTCCGATCTGTACGAATACCTACCTAACTACCTAGCTAGAGCAGGAATAGGTATGCGGCATTTGGGTAAAGCTAAGCGCGAAAAATGGCTGCGTTTTTCCCGGCCGCCTGGTCTCGATTATCTCTACCTAGTGTTTCTGCTCGGGGTAAGACATTGGGCAACGAGTGGCAGGGAACTAAGTGGGCTCCGAGCTTTCTTCTTTCCTTTTTTTGACCATTTGAATCTTTCCCACGAGGGGGGAAATCTGATGTCGATGGGGGGGGGGGGGGGGGC
>JFFI01001145.1:0-17219 GCA_001563125.1 Colletotrichum salicis | reverse complement strand
GTTCCTCGATCAACGCCTACACCGACCTGGTCTCGGGCGGGAAGAAACACAAAAATGAAACCTTTCCTTTAGGGCAGATTGGTTGGATCACATGGGAAATGGCCCATGCCCCTTCAGTCGTTGTGTGCTTAGCACAGGTTCCCGCCAGATAACTTTCAATGAGTCTTCCTTCCCACCAGTAAACCCCCACCACAAGTATTTGCTGTCGTCTCCTGGGCAGTCGCGACTTGTTTGTTTTGTGAATGATTTGTTGTCATGTTACCGGGATGGTGCCAGATCAAGTGATGACAGTGCGATGTGTATCATGCTATTTCTCCACGTCTTTTTACAATGCACATACATGCTGGGCGCCCCCCACCTGGATATTTCGTCACGATCTCTTGCCCGCTAAGAGGAGCCTTATGCGTTGTAGTTGGATCGTCGTTCGATCGAGGCTAGGAGGTGATCGTAGCCGGGGGGGGGGGTCAAGCTGTCACGGCCTGTTGGGCATGTGAGAAGAAAGTCGACTTTCGTTCTGTCCAGTTGGTTCCCCCTGCCCCACAAGCTAGGTACAGCGCATCCTCGCGGGTCGTTGGCGGAGGGATGCTGGAAAGTGATTTGGCTTATTTGGTGATCTTGTAGATTGGAGGAGCTAAAGGTACCTACCAGATACTGGCTTGTGGGGTTTACTTTGTTTTGGCCTTGACCGCTACACGATGTGGTGGTGGTGATAGAAGAGAAGGAGGAAGAGGAGGGTGTACGAAGGAACGTTAGCCCCGCGATCCAAGTTCCTAGACATGCATTGCATGGGCAGAATTGTAGGCTGCTTTGGCAAGATGGGAGTGTACGAAGAAGACGTAGCCACAGCCCAAGGTTAGGCTTCCTGGCCAAAGGTGACTAGGTAGATGGCGAGGTCAAAGTGGGATGTGTGTGTGTGTGTGTGTGTTGTTCCAAGGCGGTGGGAAGGGAAATCGCGGCATCACGGGTTTGACGGGTAGACTACCTAGCTTTAGAATTTGGGCTACTAATGTCGAGTGGTGCGGTATACTGTACGCTTACACGCCGTGGAGGGAAGCTTGCTTTGCAGGACGAGACCAGACGCGGGAGGTGAGACATGCAGTATTCACATGTTTATCTGAGGCAAGAAGTCTGGAGGATTGGAAGAGAGGTTTGTTGGATCCTACCAGACGGAGCGATGGGGAGGATGGATGGAGCTGCTTGTTTCCCTTGCGGTCTTGTGACCGAGTCTGAGGGTAGAGATCGAGTCTGGAGAATTGCATCATGTGTGCGAGAAAAGTACAAGGGGGAGGATTATATGATGGTTGGCCGTCGGCCCAGTTGATGCTTGCGCCTTGTGAGGCGTGATTTGTGTTTCTTACAATGGGCCGTATCGTTGACGATCTGCGTTTCCCCATTCCCATTGTGATTCGGATCATAGGTTCATGTAAGCTAAGCCAAGGCGGACCCAGCTGGCGTCTCGTCGACGTCCCTCAGAGAAGTCGTCTTTCTCCGGCGTGCGTTGGTACGGACAGAATGCCATGTTTTCCTACCTTAGCTTGGTGTGTTGAGTATGCGACTCAAAAATGTCGTTGGGTATTGTCAAAGTTACTCAAGATTGAACTGAACTCCCTCACACCCTCTTGGACAAGATCCGATAATTCAAGGAAGTTAATTCGAAAGTATTTTTTCCCGAAAATAACAATGACGAAGTTGCTCATGTTTATGCTTCCTACCGTAGTGGGTGTCTTCCTGTCCTAGTTGCCAGGCTATGGGGGGGTAAGGGCGCCTCGGAATCTTAATTTGGCTTTTGGCAAGAAATGGTTGTCGTCTCTAGCCTTGCTAGTTCTCAACGTCGATGAAGTAGCATGGGTAACATTTACCTGGTGGTTTCGTAGCATTGACAGTGGCGGTTCATCCGCGGGAATACCTATCCGTACGTCTTTGGCGGGATCTACTCCCTGCGGCCACGCTTGCGCATCCTGTAGACGATCGAAACAGCGGGGACTCCTATATCCTATAAAAGGACTCGGGTGTATCATACCGTAGCAGTGTGGCGGGCGGGCGGTCGATCAAAAGGCTTCCGAGCCGTGCGAGCGTTCGTTCGTTGCGCGTTTGTGTACGCATTTAAGCAAATCAAGGGTCCAGCTGCCGTGTAACTGGCTACATACAGAGAAATCAGTTACGCGAGGAAAGTATCCGTCGTGGTGTGAGCTGGAGGGGCTGAGTCGAGTGAGGTGGAACGGGGGAGGGGGAGCATGATTGTCGATAGGCGCAGTTGTTCGATAATATCCCTCCGGCAAGGGACCCTCGATGAAATGCAATAATGGTCACTGACGTATATGTTAGGTTAGTCTGGAGAACGTGGCAGACATCAAGTAATCAACCATTGGCAGTCCATCAGACCTGTCAATCAGATCAACCGGGTCATCAGTAATGCCCAAGAACTCAAAGGGGACCGGCCAAAGCTTGAGTTGCAAATGGCATTGAGAGTTGAGGAATCTATCGGACCATTGGTATTGCCCATGGGCCAGGGAGTGATGCAGGCGGTGCCGGCGGCGGCGGCGGCGGCGACGGCACGCACAAGCAAAGGAGGTGAGAGCCGTCGAGGTAAAACCTCACCTAGCGCGCGAAACGCTGAGGCGTTTTGTGGTGTTGCCTGCCTCAAAAATGGTGCAGCGAGTGAGACAAGACTTGACAGAGAGATACAGAACGCAGCGTGCGCAGGCAAACGTGCGCTAGGGACGCCGACTCCCTACTTCCATCGGAGGCTTAGCAGAGAGGGTTTAGACCGCCGCCCATGGCCGTACGCCATGGTGAAGTTGAGAAGAACCAGTGGTCATTGCGGATTGGTCGTGGGAGGGGGCTTGAGACATTAACGGTGCTGGCTGGACGAGGTGTCAGTTGCAAGTTGCCAGTTTGGGGGATGCGGCGTCCGCGGCGTCTACCGGCGGACGGAGGCCGTCTTGTCGGACCTTTCTGGTGGAAATGGGAGAACAAGATTGAACAATTTCGTTTTACGGATTGTCGTGTTGTGGCAGTCCGGTTGGTGGTTCGGGTTCCGGGTTGCTGAGCTGAGCAGAAAAGTGAAATTAAGGCCGGACACTTCGACGCTTCCGGGTCAATTGTCCATGACTAAGTTGAAGTCGGTGGTAGATGTTGACATACGGGTCATGAACTGATTGTACGCGCGATGGGCGCCATGGAGAGAAAATGCCTCTCTAGTAGCCAAACCATTGTGACCCAAGGCGCGACGCGGCGCAGATTGGCCGAGTTGCAGATTCATGGAGCTCCGTCCCGCTTCCGGGTCACCGTAGCCTGTAGGCCGTTCGGCGTAGGGTCGGGCAGGCAAGACTCGAGCGGCATTGGGCAATTGGGTTGTTGGAGGAGGAGAGTTGCGGTAAATCGGTCCATAGTCGTGGTGTGTGGTGCATGTGCAGATGCATGGTATTCAAGTTCGAACACTGGTCAATCTTGTTCCCCGAGCCTAGCACTCCCATCCCTTGAGGGGTCGGGTTGTCGTGGAGAGGGAGGGGAGGGTGACAGGGTCCATAGTGGCATAGAGAGAGAGCCAGAGGTCTGATGTAAGTACCGGGTACTTATGGCTCTCCCACTCCAAGTAGCGTAGTGCGTAAAACAAGTGAAAGTCTTGGCCGATTGAGATCTTCCGCCCGTTCTCTGCGCCGCCCCGATATGAACGGACGTCTCCTGGTTGTTTGCAGTATTCGTAGAGTACGGTTTATCAAGAGGAATGACAACACAGGCCAGTTGCAGATGTTGAAGGCGCGACAAGACGGCTCTTCGGCCAAGACGGGATTGACAGCTTGAGGTGGTGCGCTGGCAAGTCTTCCTACCTCGGTCCATGTGCGTCTTGGACAGAGGCAGTCAGACAGACAGACTCAGGATTCAAGGATTCGGGCGAGAGGCGGTGGGAAACACTGGACGGTGGACGAGGCATCGTTGCGGTGCGATGCAATGCGCTCCGTGGGGCAGCGGCACCTTTGTCTGTCCGGCTTTCAAGGTTGTCCGTCTTGACGTCGACTTGGCCTGTCCTCCAACTTCCAAGACTCCAGTGACGCGAGGTCGGGTAACCATGCGCAGCAAACAGGCACACTCGACTCGCATTCTGATTCGACTTGCATCGTGTGGGACAGCGGGCGACGGATGAACCAAACAGCGCACAGCAGCCAGACGCAGGCACGAGGCACAGAGCTGCCCCGGATTGGCGTTTCCTGGGTACTTGGCGTTTCCGGAGGGGGAAGGTGTAGCACCTTTTTCTCGTTCTGGTCTGTTTAGTTGCAGCCTTTGTAGGACGACGTAGCTTGGGACTGTGTAACTGTAGTGTGTACGGATACGGAGTACAGCAGACGACGATTCGTAGTGTTGTGAGAGTTGTGGAATGGAGGCGTATTTACATGCATGGCGACGACGACGGTTCCGCCCAGGCGCCTCAGACAGGCCGAACTTTGGAACCATTGATTGCAATGATTGGCACGCCCAACTCAGATTGTGCCATATCTGGTAGGCCGGACTGCGTGCGTGCTCGATCCATAGTCGGGGGTGTCACGGTGTCCAGGACCCGTCCGCTTAACCCGTGGAGGGGACCGCAATCTCTCGCGATCATCTGGCGTAAAGTGGAGGTTCGTAAAGTGTCTGATGAAGATACGCTCCGTAATCAAGCGAACGACTCAGGCGTTGGAATGAGCCTGCTCGATACATTTTCCAATGCATTTTCAATGTCTCAGATAGTTAGCAGGGAGAAAGGTGGCAGAAAACACTGTAGAGTTTAAGGGATCCGAACTGCTGGATCATCGTGGATATCGGATATGGACTCAAAAGAGGAAGAGGAGAAGAAGAACAGAGAGCGCGTGTATGTGTGTGTGAGGTAGAGGTACATGTATCAGGTACACAGTACTTGTTCGTCGCTTGGTAGCTTCCTCTTCCTCTCCCCTTACCCTTCTTTCCCACCTTGGCCTGTAAGTAGAGGGCAGGCCCCCCGTGTCCCTCCCACTCTCTCGAATCGCTCCCCCCGGTTGCCCTCGAGAAACCCACAATTTCCCCCCAGTTCTACTGTGTATCCGCAGTGTACGGAGTACGGAGTACTCTGTCCACTAGGCTCTCGGTCTCCATGCGACTGGTACCTCCACCCACTACCCCCTTCAATTGATTGCCCGATGGGAAGGAAGGAAGGAGAGAGGGAGACCGAGAGGGGAGGGACCTGCCCATAGTGTAAGGTAAGAGAGGAGACCTGGGTGTGAGTGTGAGGTGAGGTAGGCGCTACTTACCTTGCGGCTTGCGCCTCCCTTTTTCGAAACGTCGTCTCTAAAGCAGTTCAACTCCATTTCGCCTTCAATTCACCCGTCTTTTTTTCCCTCACTTGATTCCGCTCCCTTTTTTGTTTTTCCCCCCTCCCCCTCTTCTCCCTCTTGTATGTCCTGTGTGACTGTGTCTCAATTCTTCATCCCAAACCCGCCCGATACCACCAATCGAATCCATCGTCATCCTTCCATGTGGTAGCGCAACGCAATAGCGAGAGAGAGAGAGACAAGCAGCACCCTTTACACACTCGACAGCAACATACTCCGTACCGCATCCGCCATACGCCAACGTCTATTCGCTCACGCGACGCAAGCCTCCGAGGCACCCTCATCTTCAACCACAATCATCTGGTCCTCCCTACTTTCTAAACCGTTCCGTCCGAGCCCGCCCGTCCATCCATCCTCATCCGGCACCCCGACCGCCGCCTTACGCTACGGTCCTGACCATTACCTATCACCTCACAGACTCACCCCCAAGGACCAAGGTACTCTACGACCTCTGGCTTGCTCACCTACCTACTGGACTGCATTGCAAGTTTCTTTTTTAGTTCCTGCCAGCTGGATTGGACTACAGACTGCACCGGTTGCTGTCACGCCTGCGCCTGCGCCTGCGCCTACGCCTGTGCTTGTGCCTCTTACACGCACCCCCCTTCTTCGAGAATAGCACCGTCCAGGTCGTCCGTCGCTCAACCTTGAAACCTCACTCCATCCTCCGTCCTCCCCAACACCAATCCTCGATACCTCCCAGTACCTGGAGGGGCCGCACAGGCCGAGCCACTTTTAAAGCATTTCGCGCCCCCGTACCGAAACTGTGTCTTGGACTCTGCGCCGGTGATTCACTTCAATGGCGCTTTAGACTTCACTCTGCTGCTGGCACGCGTTCCTTTCCCTTCCCTGAGCAACTCATCTTAGGTTCAAAGGCGCCCTATCCTACCTTACCTTACCGTCCCGCACCCGGTCCGTAAGGTACCTCACCTTATCCTGTGTACCTTGAACATCCGCTTTGCCTGTTTGGACCACCTTTCCTCCTCGTGGTTCCTGTCACTTTCCTCCCACTTGGACACTTATTTCCTCCCCGCGAACCACTCGATCCAACAAGTCGGCACCCCGTCTATATCACCCCCCTCTACACCCATAACCAACACACCACCACCTCTTCGAACCCCCCTGAATATATCCTTTGCCTTCCATGTGTACTAGAAATACCGGGCACCGAATACTCTCCAGACCTTTTCCCCACGCCGGGGTTACGGCCATACCGCAAACATGTCATTACCAGTCGCCATCCAGTCGGCGATTTTCTACTACCTCGCATGTACACCATGTAACGAGATGAAGGCTTTCCGAAAGGCCAAGAAGAAGGCCAAAGAAGACAGGGAGGTGAAGCGGAAAATAGAGATGGAGCAACCTGGACTGTACCGTCATCCTGACCCCTTTCACACAAACCCATTCTGGGCCGAGGAGATGGCTGCAGGGCCACACTTACCCAAAAAGTCAACGAACAAGAATTCGAGCCAGAGAGGCCTGGCGAGCGCAGGCCGGACGAGCACAGCCGCGAGTTTTGGTGGCACGAGTACCGTCGCCGAGAGCACCAGCCCTGCGACCCCGACAATAAGTGCCTCAACGGCTGGTCGAAAGCTGTCCGGCGAGGGCTGGAACAGAGAGCTGTATCAACGAGAGGACGAGGAGCTTTGGGGTCACAACTTCACCGGCATGGGTCACAAGCTGATGGACAACATCGCAAAGGCTGGCAACACGGCCGGGCGCTATATGGAGGAGAAGTTGGGGCTGGAGAAGCCCATCACAGATGAGGACCGCGAGAACTTTTACCGTACGCCGAGAAACCCGCCCGTCAACGAGTACCACCCGCCGATAGTAGGAAGCAAGCCATCCCGTCCGGACGCTCTCAAGTGGATGTTGCAGCCGCCGCCCCCTGCCAAGCTCATGGAGGGCCGTATTCCCGTCGCCAGAACGCAGAGCACCAGCACAGTCGGAAGCAGGAGAACAATGGCGTCTGAGGACACCCCCCTGGACAGGCTGGTCCGTGAGAAGGCGTTGAAGAAGAAGTTGCGGCAACAGGGAGAGAAGCTGCCCTTGGAGGAGACGCCCTCGGAATCGGAGTTGATCGATTCGCTCATCGGCAGGCGGTCACGGCGAACAACGGTATCGAGCAGGGGCATGTCCAACCGTAGTCGTAGCCTCTCGCTAGACTCTGAAGTATCTTCAGACGGCGAGCTGGTAGAACGTCGGCGCATCGCCCGTGCTCGACGAGTTCCCATGACGCCTGAAGAGACCTCTTCGGACGAGGACGACTTTATCCAGCACCGCACGTGGGATTCGTTGGGGAAGTCAAGTCCTCCCCGACGGCCCAAGCTGGAGACCATTAAAAGCTCCCGCTCCAACTCCAGGCAGGCATTAAAGGCACGTCCCAACGGCACGAAGCCGGATGTCGCAGTCAAGGACAACTCTGACGTCACGCCCAAAGCATCTGCCAACCCTATCATCGACCGCACCGCAGATGAGAACACACCTACCACTGTCACCACTACCACGACAGTATCATGATGTTGAACACCTTTCATGAACTAGGTCGAACAGATAGCCGACCAGAACACACGTTCTCTAGTTGTCTCTGGCCCTCCCCATCATCATTTAACGAGGGTCATCTACTGCATATTCTACGCCCAGAGAGGGGCATAGCGTTCAAGGGAAGGAGCATTTGCATTTTTCGGAAATGGCATTCGGCATCGAGGCGTTTAGAGGTGTGTTGCAAAAAAAAAAGCAAGAGAGCAAGCATACGGCGGGCAATTGGGTATTTGAAAAATAGGGGTCTGGGGTCTCTGGGTTGGTTTTGTTTCAAGAGAACGAGATCCATGGCTTGTTTCTTTGGTCTTTTTTTATTATTTCATCTCTTCGCTTCTACATCTTACACATTCGGCCGTACACAAAGATGTGATGAAGCCTTTTACTTCTTTTTTATGCCTCTTTTTTTTTCCTTTCCTATTTTCCCTTTGTCATGGCATTGCTAGCAAGTAGCACTAGGAATATGAAGGGTATTATTGCTCTGTTCGAATTTTTGGCGTCCCAACGTCCACTAGTCCCTTTTCCTTTTTATTTGGTCCGTCTCCTCGAACCAGACCAATCGTCTCTTCGATAGTGAATCCCTTGTGTAAACCAGCCACTCCTGCCATATTCTCATAGATGCATTCCGCCGTCTTCGTCGTCATCGCCGAGACCTCTCATCCGCTCCTCCATGGCCCGACGCAGTTCTTCATCTGTCAGGCGACCACCGGTGCCGCTTGCTTGCTGAGCTGGCTGAGAGGATTGCGCAGGTGGACCATCCATCGTGATCACGCCGTTGCGTATCGTCCCCATCTGGAATGTACCGTCCATCCAAGCAGGGTGTGACGAGCTCGAGACAGTACCACTGCCATTACTCGCCAGCGCGCCCTGACGTCCAGCAGCAATCCTGGCCTCCTCCGCCGCCGCCGCGCCAAGCCCGTTTATCGCCGGAATCCCGTTCCCATTGACGCCATTCGCGCCAGCTACGGATTCACTCGTGATCCCCCTCCGATCCGCCGCCGCTCCTCCTCGCGCTGCTTCCGCCTCCTCTTCCTCCACCTCCTCTTTACTCTTGAACTCGTTCCACGAGTGTCCCCTGCTCTCAACCTCGTCGCGAATAATCTGGACGCGCTCGCGCATGCGGGCGATGACGACATCGTTTTCGCGGATCGCTTCGACACAGGTCGGGTCCGGGCCGTGGCCTGCTGATGCGTCGGTTGCGGAGTCGAGGGTCGTGGCTTCGCCTGCTGCGTAGGGGGCGAGTTGGGCGTTTGAGTATTCGAGGTGGAGGATGGAGTTGCGGATTTCGAGGGCTTTGAGATGTAGGGTTGGCAGGGAGAGGTCGTGGAGGGCGGTGGCGAAATGGGTTGGGGATATTGGGCGGGTGTCTGCTGACATTTTGGGCGGTTGGGTTGTATTTCGTTCGGAGGGTGAGAGTTTTGGTTTCTTGGGTTTGGTATTGGGTTTTGGTGGTTGGTGAGTTTGCGACTTTGGATGTATGTTTGGGTTTTGTTGAGGGTGGAGGTGTTAGGTGGGCAAGAGAGGGAATTGAGATCCTCAAATGGGGGCCCAGAGGGGAAGAAGGTAAAAGCGAGTGATGATTGAACGAAAGGACAGAGGGAAGGAGGCAGGGAGGACGATGACGATATGCGGGCTTGGTGTTTGGTAGAAAAAAAGAACGTCTTCCAGGTAGATGCCGTGCAACGTCGCCACAGGTTTTCTGCCAGCTGGTAGAGGAGGTCAGGTAGCTTCCCTCCAAAGCTAGGTGAGCGCGGGATGGGCTGGATGGGAAGGTGGTGGAAGGTGCAGTGGAAGGTTCCGGCGGTGGGGAACGAGCAGGGGGGGAGTGATCGGGTACGGATACCTTGATGGAAAATGACGAAAGGGGTGGGGTGGGGAGGGCTTCCACTGGGGCACCTTACCGCCAACGGAGTTATCCGCTCCTGTCGTTATCGATTACGTGCCTTAGTAAGGTTCTTAGGTAGTACCCTGGGAGTGGGCCGGAAGCTGCCCTTGGCCGGCTGCCGCGGTCCCGATCCCCGTGGTCGGAATTATCCAAAGAATTTACGGGTTTGATTGCGTCTTTGAGATCGAACCACTGCGACAACGCCGCTCGCGCGCGACGACGACGAGCAACCACAACAACTACCCCTGCGAACCGGCGCAAGAGTGCAACGCCACTTACAATACGAGAAGGTGGCACACAACTACGACTTCCACGAAAGAGAAACTTCCCTCGTCGACAAGTAGCTGGCGCATTGATGAGTGTCTAGCTTCTCGGTGCGCTCCGCGAAACGAGGAAAAAAGACGGTTGTTCGCCCACCCAGGGCGGCTCTAGGAAGCCATGAACGCCTCACTCGGCCTCGTTCCCTCGAGATCATTCCTTCACCTCGGCCTGCGCGCCGCATGCCGTTCCGCGTCAAACACCACAAGCTGTTCGCCCGCCTCACGACTTCTCTCAACATGCACCATCACCTACCGAGCATCCACCGCCGCCAGCCGACCATACGCACAGGGTTCCTCACTCCTTCGCCAAACCCAATGGCCATCGCCCAGCCTCACCGCCATGACGGCCGGTAGATCGATACAAAGATGGGCCTCCTCCTCCGCATCATCACAACCGCCCAAGACCGACTACAAGAACGAACCCGTCCTCCGCGACTACGTAGACCTCCCCCTCGACTACAAGGACAAACTAGGCCTGCGCTTCAGGGAGGAGAACAAGGATCTCTCGGCCGCCGAAGTCAAGTCCGTCTTCGGCGCCTCCCTCAAGCCCGCCGCCGCGAACCGGCTGCTGCGCATCATGCACGGCCGCCGCGTCGCCGGCACGCTCGAGGACCCCGCCTTCGCCATCAACACCGCCGCCTTCACCTCCCAGCAGCGCGACGCTGCGCTAGCCTACCTCCGCGAGAAGACGCCCGTAGATGAGGTCCTCAACGCGGGACTCCGGGCCGAGGACGAGCTTGCTGCGCTGGAGAAGGACCTCGCAGAGGAGAGCAGCGCCGACGAAGACACCTCCTCGTCAACCGCAATCGCCGGCTCCAAAACACCGTCCCCCCGCAAAGAAACCGCCCCCGTCGTCAAACCAGACCCCGTATACGGCTACAGCGCCTTTGACGCCATCCGCGCAAAAAACCAAGCCAAGGCCGCCGAGGAAGAGGCCCGGCTCATCGCCGAGGCTGAGGCAAAGGGCATCGAGTACAACCCAGGCACGCTCTCCATCCCCATCAAGCGGCCCCCGATGACGCCGCGCATGGCAAAGTGGACGGAACAAGGCACCGCTTCGGACCTCGCCGCCCCGCCCCCGCTCACCCTCGCCGAACGCATCCTCCCCTCCGCGGCCGTCGTCCTGTTGCTGGTCGGCGCGCTGGCGGCGTTCGCGGCGGTGTATACCCCGCCCCGCGACGCCGACCGCCTGTTCCCCGAGGTCGGCGCGTCGACGGCAACGGTGGGCGCGCTGATTGCGCTCAACGTCGTCGTCTCGATCGCGTGGCGCGTGCCGCCGCTGTGGCGGTTCCTGAACCGGTACTTTGTGCTCGTGCACGGCATGCCGCGCGCCGTGACGATGGTGACGGCGAATTTCTCGCATAGTTCCTTGGGGCATTTGGCGACCAATATGGTGGGGCTGTGGTTCATGGGTACCGCGTTGCACGACGAGGTCGGGCGGGCGAATTTCCTGGCGATTTATTTGGCGTCTGGCGCCGTTGGGTTCCTGGGGAGTTTGACGGCGTTTACGCTCCGGGGATTGTTGACCGTCTCGACTGTCGGTGCGTCGGGCGCCGTGTTTGGTGTTGCGACGGCGTATTTTTGGATGCATCGGTTTGATTCGTTCAAGGTGCTTGGGTTCCCGCCGGATCCGATGAATGGGCCTCAGGGGCTAGGGTTCATTGCGTTGATCTTGGGGTTCCATATCTATGCGTTCTTTAGGCGGGGCAAGCAGACGATTGATTTGACGTCGCATTTGTTTGGTATGTTGGCTGGCTTGGTTGGTATCGAGTTCGTGACGGGACGGAAGGTGGAGGGCGCGAGGGTTGATGGGTTGGAGAAGAAGAGGGGTGATCTTGTTGCTGATGCGCCGCCTCGTGATGGCGGGAATGATGTCAAGGCTTAAGAGAGAGAGAGAGAGAGAGAGAGAGAGAGAGTCAGGGGATGGGTGTCTAGATGTTCCGCTTTCTGAGAGAAGTGGGAGGGTTGAAGTGTGTATATATTAATATGTTGAAGAACGCTGGGGAAAGAACCTGCTTTCCCCCTTATCATCAGCACTTGGTGGGGAAACTAGATTTATTGTACATTTATATGTCGGACGTAAGACAGATACCACTTTGGAGCAACGTTCTTTCCAGGATTTGAGATAAGGCTAGGATTTCGTTCTGGGTTATGGCAATGTCATACAGATAGCCAGCCTATCTCTATTTCTAAAGGGCTGTTTCCTGACCCTACATATTGATCCAGTGTGTGGATGATTCCCAGCGTTTCGTACTATCTTACAAAAGGTCTATGTTATGTTGTACAGTTGTTTTTGTCTTCCATCTTACACGAGGAGATTCCTCTCTGGGTGGTGTTACAGGTGTTACAAAGCTGTGCTGCCCAGCGCAATCAAGCAGGCATGGGAGTGGCCACTACCGCATCGCCAGCAGGCGCATCATCCTTCTTCGTCGTCGTCGTCGTCGTCGTCTTCTTCTTCTTGTCGACACGTCGTCGTCCCACGGGCTGACACCAAATCTGCATGGTCACAACATTGATGTCGGTAATCTCAACATCAATCACATCATCAACCTGTATGTCCGCGAGCCTACAGTAACCATCCAGCCCCAGCAGGTTCACAGAGGCGCCCAGGTTGTAAAAGGTGCTCAACCGACCCCTCAAACCAAACGAGTAGACGGCGTCGACGACAAGCTTAAATGTCTTTGGCAGTGGTGCCTCGCCGAAGCGCCACGCGCGCAAGAGCGCCTGCGCGACCCAGTGCGTTGGGGCGTTCTTGTTGTCGACCTGCTTTATTTGGCGCTGGAGGGCGTGGAGCATCGGCAGGGCGTTGGAGAGGGAGCGGTGCGTCCAGGGGAGGAAGGCGGCGCCGGCGTCGGCATCAGCCTCGTCGGACGAGACGTCCTCACGGACGAGGGAGCGGCCCGTCTCGCGCTCGTGGGCGAGGGCGGCGTGGATCTGCCAGTGGACGACGAGGTCATTGAAGCGGCGGATGGGACTGGTGGACTTTGCGTAGGCGTCTACGCCGACGGCGTAAAAGGGCGCCGGGCTGGCCGAGATCTCCGAGTTGCCGACGTAGACGAGGAGCCGGTGGATGTGCTCGGCGGGAATGGGCTTGCCTTGCGCTGTTAGGGGGTCAATGTGCTCGCGGCGGTAGGCGGCGAGGCCCTCTGCGTTGGCGACGGCGTCGGGCTGAGTGCTGTAGGGGACGGGGATGGCGCGGGCCTGGCACCACTTTGCGGCGACTTCGCCGGCCGTGTGCATGAGGGACTCGACGAGGCGGTCTGCCTTGCTGTACGTGGACGTGCTGAATTCGATAAACGGGTCGCCCTGCCACGCCATGGACTTGGTCAGGTTGTCGGAGTCGCCTTTGACGACGATGTGGTCGAGGGATACCTTGGGTGAGTCGAATCTGGTCTCGAAGGGGGGCAGCTGTCCCTTTTCCACGCGGCGATGCTTGAGGGCTTTGCAAAGGCGGTTGAGGAGGAGTAGGTCGTCCCTATCTTCCTGGGACAGGTCTGCGGCGGTAGTGATGTGCTTCACGGGCTTGGGCGGCGAGGGTGGCTTGCCCACGACGAAGGTCCTGCTGACGGTCTGTGTTTCAAGGCCGGGCAGGATGCCAGTGACCTCTCCCTTGGGAATGTGCAAGATGTTTTGCACGGTGCCCGGCTCGACTTTGTAGTCTAGGATGTCCCCTATCTCGTTAACCTTGGCGCTGAAGGTCAACGACGGTCGGCCGGGGTTCAGCGAGAACTCCTGCTCGAGATCCCGCGGCAGCATCTTTTGGTTGTATCCGGGCATGTACAAACTCGACGGCGCCTTTTCGAGTTGACGAGCGAGCGCGGACTTGGGGTCGATGCGGGATCCCGGGTCGGCAATGTGGATGTGTATCCAGTATTCCCCGGGCTTCTCGGCCGCCTCGACTGAGAAGCCGTCGTCCACGTCGGCCGTCTGCTCAGAGTCCACACAGAAGATTGTCATTTTGCCCCAGTCACGCCTGTGGCCCTCTGCGATATCAGGTCGGAGTGATGCGTTGACGTCCACGAGGGGCGTCCCCATGGTAGCGCCTCGCTGGACCGTGGTGCCCGAGAGCTTGTACTCGTAACGAGCTGGGATGTCCCAGGGCGGAATCCAGCCGATCTCCTGGAGGAAAGTGAAGGCTGTCCAGTACGCCACCCAGTCGGAATCCTTGTAGCAGTCGGTCAATTTGAGAATGGTGGAGCCTAGACTCTCGAGCTGAGATGGCTTCGGCACGATGCGGTGACACGCCCATAGCTCCATGAAGCGGATGTAATCGAGATCCTGCTTGCTCCAAGTCGCGAGGTTATCCACCTTGTCATTGCTAGGTCCAATCATGCCATGAGGCGTCCACTCTCGCCTCAGCCGGCTCGCGTGGACGACCTCGCGAGCCTTGAGGATGAAGGAACCGAGGCTGTTCTGGCGAAGGAGGGAGAGGGATTGCGCCGGGTTTTCGCGCAGCGCGGCGCCCTCCACCAGTTCGCGGACCAGGTTCTCGACCTTGTTCAGGAGTTTGAGGTCGGATGTGGACCTGACCTCGTAAATGTAGTTGCGCCTGTGCCACTTCATGTTGAGCGGGCGGAACCCCCATCCATCGCGGTTCAGGGCGGTGTGCACAGCATACAGCTGATGGGGAAGGAACCTGTCGCCCACTTTTACGTGCTGAGGCAGCAGCTTGTCCGCGATCTCCTCGAGGCTGAGGTACTGCAGCTCGTCCGTGGCCAAGTGTTTGCTCGCGAGGTCCAGGGTGAGCTGGGACTGGTAGAACGAGACGGAGTCCTGGTAGAATTTGATCAAGTCTCCTTGCAGTTGAGCGGCGGTCTTGAGCGCTTCAGGCGTATGGTTGTGAAACAACGCGTTGCGCCGCTCCTCCGTCTCGGGTTCCGCGGGCAAGATGTCGGCGAGGGGCTTGAGTCTGTACGGATCAACAAAGTTTTTGAGGATGAAGAGGGTGACGATGTTGCGCTCGGGGACGAGTTCACCCGTGCTCATGTAGAAGTACTGCGAATTGTTGTGACGGCCAACACAGATTGCCAGGATGGGCAAGCGGCCGCTGTTGTACTTTGTCTCGACCAGGTCACCAGGTTTGAGGGCAAATGTAGATCCTCGTAGATCCTGGAGTTCGTCGCCTTCGGACAAGTCGCGGTTCTGCTTGGTTTTATCGTGTAGTTCCTTTTCCCTACCTGCCATGGATCCCACAGAGGCAGGAAGCAGGTCCGGTCTGGTGAGGTAGTTCAACAGCGGCGTGTCCTGCGTAGGCAGGTCCTGGAGCAGACGCTTCGAGGGTGAGTAGTTTGCGCTCTCCCAGTCCCGGAGCCGCATCCTGATATCCGACTTTTGACGGATATATTTCAGTTCCTCTTTCGTGGCTATGGTCGTTGGCTTGCGAGGCCCACCTCTGCCACCGCCATTGCCATAGTTACCACCACGAGTGTTACCGCCTTGGTGGCCATAATTTCCGCGATAGTTCCCGCCCTGATTGCCACTGTAGTGGGATCTTCCACCCGCATAGGACTGTGAATGAGTTTAGTGACATTCAAAGACCTTGGGTAATCTTTGATGAGGAAGCCCTCGTCAAAAGTGAGACGTACCCTTCTAGACCTCGTGGAGCCTGTCCCTAGCTGCTGGAGTGGTAGAGTGGAGTGCAAGCCGCCGGCGACTGGCGATAGTGACGGCCTGGATGAAAGACATCTCCAGCACACATATGGCTTGCCAGAGTTTCGCAACATTGCGGGCAAATTTGTGGCAATGCTGTGAGGGCGTGGTGTTGAGCGACGTCCCTCGCCACGAAGTTCCGTCTCAATGGCTCACCAAAATTTCTGGTCGTTTGGCCGCGCCACCCACATGGTGTCCACTTTTTCGGTCCACTTTCGCGCTATCACGTGACTGGCATCCCCTCAGAAGGCACAAGTGAGGTTAGGGACCTCCAGCTGGGGTCTTCATTCAGCTTTCAAGAGAAAAGCAAAGCTTCAATCGCATGCTTTATCAGTATTTACAAGAAATCAAACGATAGCTCCAACCTGGACAAACACGAACAAAGGAAAGCACTAGATGTCAGGTATGTAGCAAAGCGCCATCTCGCGGTCACAGATTGCCAAAGGACACCTTTGTTAAGATACATCAGACACGTTCCCTTCATCAACACTGACAGCGGTACTCAGGACCTTTGAACGGAGGTCAGTCGGCGTGGTCATTAAGTTCGCGCTGCCACATGCCAAAATGGGCAGTGGAGCCCGCCGGCTGCTGTCCTCCGGCGCCGGTGACAGGCGGCCCCACTCGGCCCTCCTTCCGGCCACTTCAGCCGGGGCGAGATGGCATACTCGGGCTACCATGTTTGCCCTATTGCCTCTACAAACGACGCGCCGACGCATCAACCCCGAAATTACATGGTGAATATTCGTCCTTCTCAACTCATCTGAAAATTTGGCGACGGCCGTCAACCCGCAAGATCAACATATCTCAGGGCCAGATAAGAGAGCTTGAAAACGGGTCTCGTGCAGCTCACCATTTCCTGCTCCTCGCCATGGTTTACCGTCAATCTATCTCCATCTTGACCCGCGTCTCCCACACGCAAGGTAAGGTAGTACGGTAGGTATTGGTATCCGCCCCAGGCCTTGCAGTGAGATCATCCCCCAAAAGTCCCTTTCATCGACAATGTTTCAACCCGCAAAATTCCACACCACTCAAATTATCGCATGTTTCAATTCTCAAATCTCAACAACCCCCACCCACGAACCCCGAAACAAATTGAAGCCAGCAAGAAACAAAAACCGGAGAACCGACACAAAGAGCGCACGTGGCTGACTCACACTGTGTACACACACACACACACACACACACACACACACACACACGTACAACAAGCATGTGTCTCGAAGGTGCGTCCAAGCTGGACATCCAAATTTCGTCCAAAATCCATCCCCCTCATACGCTATGACATCTTTTCTCCCCAAACCCCGACCCGAGCTCTCGTCTCAAAAACTGCAGCAAAAAGCAAGGTTATTTTCAAGTCTTATTTCGGTCAAAGAGCACACAAGGTACAAAAAGCCTTGCTTGCTTTTTCATCTGAACCATTGGCGCGCGCGCGCATACTTTGCAGGTCAACGGCTTTTTCCCTGCGCCTACGCTGAACCTCTAATTGCC
>JFFI01001143.1:734-10883 GCA_001563125.1 Colletotrichum salicis | reverse complement strand
GTGGGATTAAGCTCAACCTTCTAATGGCATTCTAGAACTTGGATAGAACCCCCCTTCCGTCAAAATTGACGGGCCCTTGAAAGTTGACGGGGACCTGACGGGGGGCTCGGGAGCCACGTAAATGCGGGTTCTCGGATGAGATCATGAGCGTTTGATGAAAAGCCCCTTCCAGCCTTTCCCACCCTTCCCTCACCGTCATGCCCAATTTGTGAGCTTTCTTCAATGAAACGAAACCCCTTACAGTCCCCGAACGGAGCCTTGAAGCCTGGAGGGATGAGAATACATGGATGCTGACAACCAAGTTCAAACAAGCCTGGGAAATGAGGTCGGGCAGTTCAAGGTGGACGAACCCCACGTCTCTCTCTCTCTCTCTCTCTCTCTCTCTCTCTCTGCCGGCGACGCGACGCATACTCAAAGCCACATATCGGTACTGATGTATCTGTATCATGTACTCCGTACGGGAGTTCCATTATCATGGGCCATGGCATTCCATACTCCCCAATGCCTACCCAGCCTCGGAGGGAGGCTGTGAGGAGGGTGAGCCCAAATGTCCGTGGTCGTGTCGTACGATGGAGGGGTGCCGATCGCCCAGAGGTCCACCGAGAAAGCCGCTGCCCTATCCATACTCTCCCTTGCTTTCGTCTGGTGTACTCCGTACATAGGCGGCAACGATGCGGTGAGAGAGTGTTCGGTACTTCAAACCCAACCCAGGGACTAAACGGGGTGCTGCCTATTGGATATTGACATGGGCCATGGGGGTGTGTAATCGCCTCTACATAGTAGATCCGGTGTCATGAGCCGGGGGGAGTGTCCCCGACGTGGCAGGGACAAAAAAGCAAAGTCCCAACTTGTGACATCCCAAAGACAGAGTTATTATGCGATGCGTTTGTTTGGATGGCATCATTGGCTATCGAGCCGCAAAATGCTCAAGCTTTCCAAAACCCTCCTACTGCGTGTCTCATTGGCACATGTGTATCGCGTACGTAAATCACGGCCAATAGGGCATCATGCCGTCAAGTTGGTGTCTTGAAGCCCGTAGTCGTCGCTGAATTCCATGGACGCCTCTGTTTTCCGAATCCCGCATGGCAAGGGACCAGGCTAGCCATCTCTGCCCGGCACTGTTGCAACCTGCATCCTCCAAACTTGTTTGCCCCCTTCCGATCCCAAGGTTACAAGGGGGTTAGACACAGATATCATCTGCGCAGTGCCGAAAAAGCCGAAGACGAACGCGCGCGGGAGTTGTGTGACATGAGATTATGTGGCTTGCTCCTCAAGGCCAAGGGAAAGAAACGGCCGCTTGAACTACCGATCTCAGGCGTGACAAAGATGGCAAGGGAGCTCCCGGTCCCTTGCCATGTGGCATTGGAGATATTGGTCCTGCGATTTTTCATCGGGTCTGTAATCTAGCAACATCTGTGGGCATGCATCATCAAGTGCGAGGAAAGCAAGCCGCCTCCGATTTGCCGTTACCGCACCCTGTCTTGTCTTCCTGCGCAGCTTCCCTGGTTCCACGCTTGATCGGCCGAGCCGGTAGCCGGTGGCCGGCCGCACCGCGCGAAATTGGCGATGGCTCCCGATGAGGTTGAATAGTTCTCCTCTAGTGAATCCAATGGCTCCAGGCCCAACCGGTCGGTCGGTCGTTGGGGGCCGTATCTGTCAAGCTGGTATTGTATCTGCATATGACGGGATGGGTAATCGCTGGCCAACCGGATGAGGTGTCGGTGACAATGGTTGACTCGAAGGGGAAGGCAGGTTGTTGCGAAATGTCAGCTGCTGGCCCCCCCCCCTTGTAGCTCAATGTCTCTACCTCATAATAAGCGGCGTCAGCTCTCTGCTTTTTTCCCAGCCCGGCCTACCATGTGCCAGCGTACCAGCCTAACCCCAGGTGTGCCCGGCAAGCCCCCCAGCCCAACCCCAAATCCTCCTTACCACCAGGGCCCTGGGAACATCGTGTTCGAATTTCCGTGTGGCTTGCCTAGCCACGTGGCAATCTCCACCACTGAGACCGAGCCAGCCCGAATCTGGTATCATTTCTGGATTTTGTGTTCTGCCTGAAGCTTCCCACAGTGTTTGCTACCGTTGGGCGGGCCAAGAAACGCATCGTATGGTTCGTGCCTTCACACTGCACCAATACGCATCGCCGCGAGCTCTCGACAGCCGCTAGAAGAAGAGTGTGTGACAGTTGAATGTGAATCGAGGCGCTCGATCGTGCATGGTATTCAGCCGAGAACTGAAGACTAGGATGCTTGGGGCACTTGGACATTTTGACATCTGCACGTCGATGGTAGGCTGTCTCGCTTCGTCGAAGCGGGATCGCGCGCTTATCAATAGGTTTGTGTGGTGAACATGGTTTGTGGTCGATAAGACGAACTGGTTTGACGCCCGATGGGTGAACGGCACCGGAAAGCTCTTTGACTCTTGAGTGTGCCAGGGCTTGCGCGCAAAGTTTACCGCATCATGACTCTTGCAGATATCCGTATACATGACCTTGGTATTGGCGCTATCGAGACTAGCCATGTCGAAAGTGGCAGTAAACGTTTCCTCCCCTGAGCCACGAACCGAGATGCCGGCCTGGCTTATTTCAACCCGCATCAAGTCACGCGCTTGCTCGATAATGAAGCTGTCTGTCTCCGTAGCGTCGTGGACAGAAAATGCGGGAGCTCGCCAGGCTCTCAGGGTTGATTGACCCCCAACGAACAAAACAACGGCAAGAAGAAACCAACCGTTCGAGATAAGCCTTCCCAACACACGTGTGGCTGCAGAATGACGGAAGCCACCCCGCATCCGGATTGACAGCAGGAACGGGAGAAGAAATTGCAGAAACCCCTCACGAGATATCCACGTGGAAATAAAGGGGGAGGGGGGTGAGCAAACTGATGAGAGGCAGGGCATCTCCAACCGCTGGGCACCCATCGTATGATCTCGCGACTCCATCTTGAGCGCTCCTCGCTCCCTAGCATAGAATCCATACGAATATGCGCGTGACGCAGAGGAGGAGGTGGGGGTTGTTTGATCCAGAGTGATTTATGCGGCCTTCTCCCTGTCAGTCGCGGGAGATTTTCCTGGACCAGCAACTGCAGCTGCCACCCACGCGCGCAGTGTAGCAGTAACGTTTTTCCTCAAGTCTGTGGAAATTGACGCATTGTGGGGTTCTCCAACGGCCCCGCCCATGGAAGATCAACGTCGAACGTCCAAGATGCCGTACTGATAGTTGGTGGACCAATCAAAGGTAAACAGCTCGCCGTTCGCTTGGAATAATCGCCAGTGGCTATGACTGAGGAACACTTGATGATTGCTTCGGTGATGGGACGATCGACGCCCAAGGTCGCTAGCCCTGAAGCTAGGTCGCTGAGCCATTTCGTCCTGCAGGATCAGCTGTATGCATCTGTTTGCGAGCATCAGCCCCCGGGCCAGGCCACACGGTGTCAAGTCGATAGCTTCGTAGCAACCCCTGTCGGCCCCGCGAACGATGAACCATGTCTTTGATCTGTCGATTTTTGGTTGCTTTTTCCCTCCAGCCTCCAATCGCCAGCCCGTCTCAGATGCCTCTGAAACGGCTTTCAGCTGATTAGCCACGAGATTCGAGACATGCTGAGTGAGCGCCACATGGCGCCGCCAAGTTTCTCCACAATTCAGCATTCTGGCTGTTGGGAGGAGGTATGTCGAATCGTCGATGCAAACTTATGGCTTCATCGTACGGACTCGTTGAGGCCACGTTTCGTCACCAGAAACCTGCCCCTATGCTTGCGCTCTCGTCAGGTTTCAGAGCGCAAATGCTTTACAACCGAAAGACAAGACTCAAATGCAGAGCGGTAGTCGGATTGGTGAATCGTGACGAATATTCAGGCGTGTTGATGACTGAGCAATTGTGCTGGCACTGTGTCAGGAACAT
Organism: Colletotrichum salicis; assembly: GCA_001563125.1. Lineage (NCBI taxonomy): Eukaryota > Fungi > Ascomycota > Sordariomycetes > Glomerellales > Glomerellaceae > Colletotrichum > Colletotrichum salicis. The sequence continues at coordinate 6,991 of JFFI01001143.1, read as the reverse complement.
CGGTCCGCAAGCCGCACTCTCGTAAGCATCGAATTGTTCTCTGCTCCGTATTGAGCCTGGTGCACTGTGGCGCGACCCACAGAGCCTAAGAGAGCGAAAGGGGCAGAGGTATCCGAACCTCGCGTTGCGATATTGCCTGAAGATTGGTGTAGTGACCTATCATGGGTAGCTCCCTTGACAGGGAGCATCCCAACGAACTCTGACCCGTGCTAGCTAGCAGCTTTCAATTCATGAACCTATCTTTGCTGCATAATCGCTGAATGCGCCCTGCCAGCATCTGGTGACTGGGTTGCTACAGCGATGTAGCTCTTGGCAGCGAGGCTCATCTAGCACCACCGTGGCGTTATTCGTCGTGGGTGAAACGCAAAGCGGTATCCATAGTACTGCCTATCATAAGGATCGATTAGATAGATGAGTGTGTGCATCCAACGTGAACCCATTGCTCGCGATAATGCGCCACGAAGGAAGTGACAAGCCAAGATCGGTTGGTGGTCTAGCACCCACCATGCCTTGCATGTTTAGATGCCTTTTGCATCTTCATCTCCTGATGGTGTGCTGCGAGCATAATAGACTTGGTTCGTTGCGCCGGGCTTCCGCGGGCTTTCGTTTGATCTGAAATCCGACTTGGGTGCGGATAGACTGTAAGGTTCGTGCTGGCACTGCAGCAGTGCAGAAAGTTTGGCTACCCAATCGCTACCAAAACTTGGTTCGCTTCCACATCAGGGACAGACGCGGGAGGTCAACGAGCGAAACGTCAGACGTTTGAAACCGAGAGATAGCAAGGTTGGCTGAAGCGGAGGTTTCCAAAAAAGACTGAATGGGCGTCGTCGAAGTTCGAACTGGCTAATCGTAAGCAGGGCCCATCTTCCTTTTTCGTCATCATTGTCATATTCCACAGCAAGGTTGCCCGGTTGTCCTCACCTCCGTTATGGGACTTTGAGAGGTGAGACCCATTCAGCTTGAATCAAACCGCAGTCACCAACCCCCGTATGGCCTGGGGGTTTTAGCTCGTGTTTCCACGAAGGCTTCTAGAAGCCTGGACGTTACTCCATACTTGTGCGGAACTTAGATGTGGGCGTCAGGCGGCGGTGCAAGACTGCAAGTATCCTCAGACCCCACCCACCCCGGTATCACAGAAACGATAGGCCGGACCAGTCATGGAGCGCATCCATCCGTAGCATCCGTTGTCTCTGTGCTGTCACCGCGTGGCTTGTTGCTACGGGATGTATTGATAGGTAGCGGGCCGGTATACAAGCAGCCGAGCCAAATTATAGGCCCGGCAGGGCCTGCGTTTGCGTGGGCTTTAGTTGGCATAAGAGGTCTTGATGAAACGTGTCTGGTTATTGCAGCAGGGCTGTAGTTCGTAGCCTGAAAAGAGAGCAGCTGGATGATGCAACCGGTTGTCGACCTGTCACCGCCTGCCACCGCCGAAGTTCGAACAGCCTGGAGCGCCTTTCGTTGATGTTACCCCGTGTATCCATAAGCCGGGAGAGGCCAAAGCTTGCGGTGTGAACCGTGGATTGATAGACACATTAGTATCCTATGTTGCCTATCGACGCTGATTGGCCGAGAACATGGAGTCAAAGATGACTTCGGTAGCAAGGCGCTAAGCTGCAGATGAACCTGAAGAGGCTGCTTGTCGCCTAGCGCTCCATCCATCCTTTGTTAGTCAACTGGAAAGGTAGGCATGGTTGGCAAACGGCGTCCGAGTGGGCGTATTGGGGGACGCAAGGCTCCGACTGCCAAGGGGGTAAAGATCGGCGTCCAGGGACCAAGGCACCAAAGCAACTCTGTCGGAAATAACGAGCCACGGAGGGTCCATCCAGCAGCTCCTCCATCATTACGGTGACTCCGAAGTTTACGTGTATTTCCAGGGCGCGTCTACGGATATCTGAGCACATACCCATCAGTCAGCTCATCGTATCCGAACATATGTGAGACTATTAAAGCGTAGCAGCGAAGGTATCGAGTGCACATCGTCGATACTAGCCGTTGAGCTGGAGGCGGGCTCGGTCAGCTTCTCTATGGTGTCAAAGATAGGGTACCGCGAGGTTGGGTTTGCCAACGGGATACCACTCAGAAGGCTGTTGCCCCCTTTGCCAATAGCAGAGTGCCTGTGCGCGATTGAATGCGTTGCGTGACCGTGACGAGTGGTGAAGAAACTGCAGTGCAACATTCGAGATGGATTGCCGAAGAACATTGCCGATTGAATTGTGTTTTCTGCTATTTTGCGTTTGTCGTGGTTCGTCTTCAATATTGTGGCAGTGACTCTTTCGATTGCCGTCGAGTTGTTTCAGGCGTCCTGAATCGCCGACGGAGAGAACGCCGACTTTCTCGTCCAGTGGGGTGAATTTGAGGTGAAGTCAAGAGACCGAGGGTCCTAGACTAGATACGAGTACCGGTATCCATCCTACAGAGCAGGTACTCTGTGGTGTAGGTAGATGCTCTGACTCTGCCAGTCTCTGTCAGTCTTGGTTGACCATGCAAGTGCAGACAAACCATTGGATGACGTTGGGTGCGTATTGGGCTTCCCGCACCAGCCCGTTGAGGTGAAGTGAGGGTACGGGTGCGGAAGCCAAAGAAGTATTCGTAGGCTAACGTAAGGTAGGATGCTGTGACGCTGTGCTTGGGCAGAATGTCAATGGGCATAGCGCGCGCGTCGATTGGGACGACGGTGCCGGTCGGCTGGGGTGCCGGGGCTTCAATCAGTCAGCAGGTGAGTGAGAGAGAAAGGTTAGTTACGGGTACCGTAGGATGCCACGATGCGTAGTAAGGTAATTACTGTGGTATTGTTAGGTAGGTGCCCCGGGGGTAGGATTGGAGGTGGCGTGGGCGAATTTGGGTTTGGATGTCCTGCATGGTGACGATCAATGAGCGACGAGCATCCCGACGTTGGAGTGTCGAGAACGTGGTTGTGTCGAAAATTCAAAAAGGCAGCGTAGCAGCGTTTGGTACGGAGTACATTGGATAGGTAGATAGGTATTCGTAGGTACCAGGTGGATAGGATAGGTGGATAGGTGCGAAAGATGGCAGCCGAAAAGGATTAAAGGGGAAATGAGGGGAGGGGCGACAGGGCCAGTCCCCAGGAAGGAAGGACCAGGGGTGTGGTGGCTCTGCGTGGCAGCAACGTGACGCCGCCAAAGAAAGACGCGGGCCCATCTGGATCCACTGCGTGGCTGCAGGGAAGGTGCGGGCCCAAACCAGCTTGGCTTGGTGGGAAGGATCCCTGAGGCCATGCGCCGATCTGCTCGGCCTGGTGGTGAGACTTCCAGGTGCGGCCCCATAACCCATGCCTCATTGGCGGAGACCGGCCTTGCTGTACCTCCGTATGGAGACCCGTCTCTTTTTTTTGCACGACGGCGCAGTGCAGGTGGTTCCTCAGTACCTTACTCCGTACAGTACCTCAGGACTTCAGAACACGCCGTAGACAGGGAACCTGAGGTAATGTCGACCATCGCATTGCTTCAAAGGAGTGGGAAAAAACGGTGCAGACCCAGCAAATACACTTTCACTCGCTACACCACTATCGCGTGAAGGATTACGGAACCGGGAGAAATTTGAGGTACATCTGACATTAGGAACGTCAGGCGTCTGGTGGGCGCAGACCAATTGTGCCGGTGGGATGAGGTACGGTTATGTTCCAGACTTTGGTCACAGTTTTTTCTCTGCCTCTCTCTTGCTTAGGTAATGAGGTGTTCAGGCACGCCGCACGCGGGCAACGGAAATAAGGAAAGAAATGGAGAGAGAGAGACAACGGCGGCCGGCGGACGGGCAGTTCCTCCTGCCTGCCAGGCATGCCAGACTGCGTTAAGCCTGTCTCTTTTTATTTATTTTTTGGTCCTTCCTCTTTCCTTTCCGCATCTCTCTGCGCTCATGGATGGGCAGGAAGGAAGTACGGAGTAGTAAGTACTCGTTACTGCCTGCCTTCCACCGCCTCGCCACCTTGTACTCGAGAGGCATCTTGCGTCGTACCCTTGTCATCCCCACCTCTTCCCCGGGCTTTCCACCATTATTGGTCGATAGATCTGGGTACCTGCCTGGATCATCCGGCGACACATGGGAGCCATGAGATGGGAGCCACCCGATTTTGTTTCTGCACGCCTCTTGTCAATTCTTTTTTTTTTTTTTTTTTGCCGAAAGTGCGTGTACACAGTGTCAAGAGTGCGAAGCCCCCGCTTCCTCAGAAGTACCTTCTTTCGCTCTCTTGTCATCCTCAGGATCTTTCAACTCATTCCCACTCAATATCCACTTTGGTCCGTCCTCAAGCATCCAATTAACCACCACAACTGGTAGCAGCATGGACTATCAACCGCGACCCTTTACGGTAACCCGACGGCGTCGTCAGCCAAAAAGACATCTCGTTCGCTCGCTCTCGCTGCGCAGCGCGCGATCTCAGGTGCCCAAGTGGGCGGGCGGGCGCTGCACAGCGTATTCGCATCAAAACATCATCATCACCGCCTTTTCAACCTCCCCTTTAGGCCCTCCTCTACCCCCCGCCCCAGCCTCATCCACCGGTGGGACTACCCGCCGCACGAGTTTCCCAATTTCTGGATCCCGTTCGATGAAGTCTGGATGTGTTCGTCTACCCGCAATCGGGTATCCTCACTGTGCCAGCTAGATGACCGTTTTGTATCTACAAGGCCGATATAGTCGAAGCTGTGGACTCTCTCGCTTCTTCGAAATACACGCTCATGTCCCGATTTCCAAGCCCGCCTGACTAAGGTAGTCCCCCTTCTCAATCCAAGCTTTACAGATCGTAGTATAGATGCACGTGTTTTGACAACGCCTCTCTCTACACATTATCCCACGCCCGGCTCATCTTCACAACCAAATAACCCCACGTTGCATGTTCCTGTTGCGATGGATAATTCAGGGCGGGCTAGTATAGTGTAGTATAACCTACCGGCCGCTCGTGTTGCCACGCCAATCCTCACAGAGCTCAACAGTCGTCACTTGTTAGGCACTCTCCTCCTGGAGCCGACATGGCGGGAGTAACCTGAGTTCAGAACCGGATATCAGACGGCGAAGAACCCGCACGCTCGCCTGCCTGGCCGCCTAGCATGTCCGCTGCACCTCACACACCCTCTTGGCCATGTCTTCAGAAGGAGCCTGCCTACCTAGTTGACCTCTCTCAACCTTCTCTCTATCTCTTCCCCGTTGGTTCCCCGCAGGTGCCTTGTGCCGTGCGTGTGTGCGTGCGTGCTTAGATCGCTCCTCTTCCTCGCCCCAGTCCCCTATCCGCCCATCCATCCAGTTCATCGGCATCTTAAGAAGCCCGTTTCCCGAGTATCCCCAAAGGTAGATGGTGCCTTGCCCGAGGGCCTAGGCCCTGTCCAAAGTCCTCTGACATCAGAGTAAGGCACACAACATAAGATGGACGTCCATTACCAGGAGCGGTGGCGGCAGGCACCGATAGAGGTAGTGTGCCTTGGAGCATGAAAGCCCCGACATCGCAAGGTCGTACGTAGTATGTAAATCGTATCATCATTGCGCCTCTTCCTTCCTCCCGTGAAAGGACTCATAGATGCATGGCCTGCAGGTGATAGCTCATTCACACATTGTCTTGGTGCAGTCAATGGGGGCCAGATGGCGAGATGGATGCTGCATACTATAGCCTGCAATATAGTGCAAAAGTCAAACCCTATTGGGAGCAGGAGAGGCTGCTTACAACAGCCACGTTACGTTGCTTTGCGAACCATTCTAGGGGCATGTCGTTGCCAACGGTGGTCCAGCACATGATCGACTTTTTCCTTATCAGGCTATGCTATGCCAAGACTATCCAGTCGTTGGGAGAGAGGGAGTATCCGTAGAGTTCGATTGGTAGGGCTCGATAGGTTGCGAAACGCTCTGTAACGCCGTACCTGCGAGGTATTTCTGCCTTTTGTTTTTGTCTTGCCTTTGGGGGCTGGGCTGGGCGCAGAGGAGCGAGGGGGAGGTATGTATGCATGGCAACCTCAGCGCACTTAGGCGCGGCCGGATGTAATGACATGGCAGATGTTCTGCCCGTCGCATCCGATCAAACGGCACCCAGCCGTGGCCTACGAAACTAGGTAGGTGCTCTGTTCCTGGTTCTTTGCTGGAGTAGGATTGGTACAAACGGGCGGAAAAGAAGAAAAGAAAAAGAAAAGAAACGAAAAAAAGGGACAAAAAAGGGTAGGAAGGGGGCAACGTCGTGCCTTGAACGGAGAGAGAGTTGGGCGGACGGGTCATTGCGTCCCTTTTGATACCTCGGCCATGCGTCCGTCTTCCGAATCGAT